>ML400795.1:0-39763 GCA_005239525.1 Nicotiana knightiana | reverse complement strand
CACTCAGTATCAGCCCCTCAGGCAACCTCACTGTCACTCATGCCTCCCAATCACTCATCACTCGGCACTCAACACTCAGCACTCAGTAGGTACCTGCACTCACTAAGGGTGTGTACAGACTCCGGAGGGGCTCCTTCAGCCCAAGCGCTAATATGAAACCACCTCGTGGCGTATCATATCCTCACAATCAGGCCCTCGGCCTCACTCTGTCAGAACCTCTCAAAAGCCCCCCGGGCGTATCAGTAAAACGAGGTACTCGACCCAAAACATCATTTTATAACTCAAAATAGTGTAAATAAGGCTGAGTTTCGAAAACAATTAAGCACAACATGACAGAGTGTAAATCATAAATCAACAGTGAGAAAATAGCAGTAAAAATCCCCCAAGGGGTCTAAACAAGTCGGCACGAGGCCCCAAACATGGTTTATAGCCCAAATATAGCAATAGTCTTTAGAACACAATTTAACATATGATTTAGAGTAAAATACGCAAATCAATAGTTGTCGCGGAGAGGACCAACTCCAATCCAAAAATTAGTGCGCGCCACATACTCGTCATCCGACATGTGCGCCATTCTAAAACCAGTGAGAAATATGAAGTTCGGGGTTCCATACCCTCAGGACAAGATTTATAACCATTACTTAGCTCTACCGGGCCACAATACTAATCCGCGATGCTCTTGCTACACAAATTGGCTCCCGATTACTCCGAATCTAACCCAAACCAGATTAGCATCATCAATATACGCTAAAGGAACACAACCCAATCGAAAACTATCAATTTAGACATAATTCTCGAAATTCGGCCAAACCCGAGCCCCGGGCCCACGTCTGGAAATTTGATAAAATTTACATCACTAGAAACCTCTTCCTCCCACAATTATATACATACCAAGAACACTAAAATCGGACAAAAATTTCCCACTCAAATCATCAAAAGAAAATTCAAAATTCCTTGCACTTATATTCCCCAAATTTTGGGTTTAATTTCAACAAATTTTCCAGTTTAATTGCTTAGAAAACGATATAGAAACGAGTTATGAAGTTGGAAACCTTACCTCCAAGTGAGCCCCTTTGATTTCTTCTTTAAACCCTCTCAAATAGCTCTCAACTCATTTATCAATGGAGGAAAGTGGATAAATTCTCGCAACAATAGGCTTTAAAACATTCTGCCCAGCACTTATAATCCCTTCAGTGCGATCGCATACACAGGGATGCGTTCACGATGCACAGACCAGCCCACTCTATGCGATCCCATATCAATACACCGATCGCATAGAACAACTCTCCATCCCACACACACACCTCAGAACCTCTACGCGATCGCACCAAAGCCCACGCGATTGCACTACTTTACCTGACCAACATATGCGATCGCAATCCTAACCACGCGATCACATTGAACAAAATTCCTGCCCCACTCTTTTACTCTACGTGATCACAGATGAATCCACGCGATCGCAATGAAGAAATCACTGCTTCTAAAACACCAGAAAACATCATATTTCTTCAGGCCAAAAAGTGCTCGTTTGAGCATCCGAAATACACCCAAGGCCCCCGGAACCTCAACCAATCCTACCAACACACCCCATAACATCATTCAAACTTAGTTGATCCTTCGAAACACAAAAAACTACACCAATATTACATCAAATTCAAGCCTATGAACTTTAAAACTTCTAAATCTCGCCAATGATGTTGAAACCAACCAAAACACATCCGATTGACCTGAAAGTTTGCACACATATCAAAAATGATAATACGAACCTGCTCCAACTTCTAGAATCCCATTCTGACCCCGATAGCCTATTTTCCACTGCCAACCGGAAATCGCCAAAAACTAACTTTTGCTAATTCAAGCCTAATTCTACATCGAACATCAAAACTTCATTCTGAACACACTCCTATGTCCCAAACAACCTAACGAAGCTATCCGAGCCATAAAATCCCCATTCCGGGGTTGTTTACCAATAAGTCAACTCCCATTTGCTTTTTCGACTATTAAGCTAATTTAAGAGACTTAGTGTCTCAACTCTCACCACGACCACTCCGAACCCAAACCAACCAACCCAACACAACATAAATAGGCTAAGAAATATATGATAAAGTAGAAATGGGGGAAATAGGGCTAATCTCACGAAACAACCGGCCGGGTCATTACATAGAGGTAGAGGCAGAGGCCGACGAGGGGCATGTGCCGCAGCTAGAGCACCTGCCAGAGTAGCCGTTGAGGAGCCGCCAGCAGTTCCAGTTGGGGGCAGGTACCGGAGAAGCCTGTTGTTACACTCGGACTTCTAGAGACCTTGGCACAGTTCTGGGACATGATTGGTACCTTGACTCAGGCGGGATTGATTCCGGGTGCACCAGCCACTTAACAGGGCAGGGGAGGAGCTCAGACTCTCGTGGCCACACTCTAGAGCAGTGAGATCACGTTGGTCAGGTTCCAGGTATCATGGCAGCACAGCCTGGGGTCCCAGTTCCGCCCGTGGTTAGGGCAGCAGCATCTGAGGAGCAACAGCTTAGACTCGAGAGGTACAAGAAGTACCACCCTCCTACCTTCGGTGGATTGGTGATAGATGATGCCCAGGGTTTCCTGGAGGAGTGTCACCACATTCTTCGTACTATGGGTATTGTGGAGATGAGCGGGGTTGCTTTCATTACATTCCAGCTTAGGGGAGCGGCCTATCAGTGGTGGCGGGCATATGAGTTGGGTAGCCCGGCCGAGTCAACTTCACTTACTTGGGGTCAGTTTTTAGAGATGTTCTTTAGCGAGTTTGTACCTCAGTCCCTCCGAGATGCATGACGCGTGGAGTTTGAGCGGTTGTGCCAGGGCACTATGTCAGTATTAAAGTATGCCGTCAGATCCAGTGATTTGGCCAGGCATGCACCTGCTTTGGTTGCTACAGTTAGAGAGTGTGTTCGTAGACTAATTGAGGGCCTCAGGCGTGATATTCGGTTTAGCATGGCTCGGGAGTTAGAGTCGGATGTTTTATTTCACCAGGTGGTAGAGATTTCTCGTAGAGTTGAGGGCATGCTGGATCATGAGTGAGACGACAGGATGGACTATGATAGAGATGTCAGACGGGGCTGTGAGAGGAAGGACATACGAGGTCAGGAGAGAGAGGGTAGAGAGGTGAGGAGGCCTCGTGGGCTGGAGAGATCTGATGTTCCTTATTATGGAGGCAGGGACGACATGGTAGAGGTTTTGTGGGTCAGCCATATCAATTTGCATTACCAGCTTCGCATGGAGTTTCAGGTACTCATGGGTCTCAGAGTACTAGTACCGCATAGTTTCCACAGCAATGTCAGTAGAGAGGTTGTTTTGAGTGTGGAGATATCATCCACCGGGTGAGAGATTGTCCCAGGCTCCGGGCAGATGTGTTACAGTAGGGCATTTAGGTGAGCAGAGGGCCGCCCATTGAAGTGTTTCGTATAGTAAGCTGGAGGCCATTGTGCGAGATGTTATAGTGCAGGTGTGTTTTGATTTGTTACAAATGGGCACCATTTGTAATTCATTATAGCTCTACTAGTCGGGACGAGTTCCCTCATTGTTGTTTGTTTGTGAGTGAGTTTCATGATTTGCACTCTATTTTTGTGTTTGCTCCTGTTGGGAGATTCTGTGAGTGGTAGCCCATATTTATTGTTGGTTTCTATTCAGTATTGAGAGATATGAGACTAGTAGTGAATTCCTATTGTCCAGTACGATCTTGATGTGATTTTTATGCTCCACCGGTATGGGTGCCAGCACGTGTTGTAAAATTTTGTTGAAGAAGTAATCTAGTAAAAGGTTCCAGTTGGTGGGACATATATATCTTATTGTGATTTAGAGTTGAGGGCGAAACCCCCGTGATTTCGTGTGTTTTGAAGTGTTTGAACCGGGCTGTGTACCGTGATAGAAGTTGTATCAGGACGGGGTCCCTGTGATTCATTTATATGCTTTGATTATTTCCTTGTTATATTGTTTTGTAGGTTAGCCTTGATAGAGAGTTGTGCCTATCGGGCTTGTTTGATAGTTTTCTTGCGTGTTCTCTTTTCGTAATCAGACATTTTCGTTCTGTGCTTCTTGAGTTTTAGCTTGCGGGATGTATGCCGGTGATGTTAGTTGTGGCTTGGTGATTCGGGTGTCAAAGTATGAGTTCCTCGTGGTTTTCTTGCATTATAATCAGTGTGATCGAGGGTTGAAACAGAATTCTATCAGATATGAGGCTAATTGTCGGTGCTGAGTGGATTTCGGGCAGCTATTGTGATCAGAAGTGTTAGTAAAGACCTATGTGTGATGTGTTATGTTGTGTGGCTGTACCTTGTGGGTGTAGGCAGGAGTTGATGTAGCTGGTTGAGACTGATACCGGATATGGATTTAGAATCGGGTCTTGTGGGAATGAATAGAAGGTGAGAATTTGGGGTCCGAGGCTTATCAATGGTTGTAGAAAGGCTAAATTGCAATTTTTATGGTGTCACCAGTCTTGCGTAGATTGGGGTGACGTGGGGCCACCCGCGGGTGTGTGTTGGAATTGTGCAACCAGTGATTGGATGAGTTTGAGGTAAATCTTGGCACATTCGAGAACGAAAGTTTGTTTAAGATGGGGAGAATGTAACGACCCGACCGGTCATTTTGAGAATTTAAGCCCCGTTAAGTGGCATAAGGTCTTGAACAGCTTCACTTTGTGTATATCGACCTGCGTGCATGGTTGAATTTAGTTACCGGATAATCCGGAGTCGAATTGGAAGGAAAATTTCTATTTTTGAAGCTTAAGTAATGGAAGTTAACCGGAGGTTTGACTTTTGAGAAACGTCCTCGGAATGAGTTTTGGGTGATGCCAACAGCTTCGTATGATGATTTTGGACTTAGAGCGCGTCCGTAATTAGTTTTGGAGGTCCGTAGAGTAATTTGAGGTAATGCGACGAAAGTTAGAATTTCGGCGATTTCAGCCGATGGGTGAAATTTTGATATCGGGGTCGGAATGGAATTCCGGAAGTTGGAATAGGTTTGTAGCATTATTTGTGACGTGTGCGCAAAATTTCAGGTTATTCGGATGTAGTTTGGTTGGTTTTGGCATCGTTGGCGTATTTTTGAAGTTTAGAAATTCTAGGCTTAAATCCTAGATTTATTTGGTGTTTTAATGTTGTTTTGGGTGTTCCAAAAGTTCGACTAAGTTCATGGGTTGGTATGTGACCTGTTGGTGTAATTGGTTGAGGTCCCGAGGGGCTCGGGATGGTTTAGGACGGTTATCGGAAGGTTTGAAGTTTGGAAATGCAGCTGGTGCTGAATGGACTGGGCAGCCTCCGCAGGTGAGGAACTTTGGGGCACAGGTGCGGGTAGGAGCGCAAGTGCGGTTTTTGTTTTGCATCTGTGATTGCGCAGGTGCGGTTAAGTGGTCGCAGGTGCGGATGTCCTGGGCAGATTCTTATAAACGAGGGTTAGCCATTTTCTTCACATTTTTTAACTTTGGACTTCGGATTTGGGAGAGATTTTTGGGGATTTTCAAGCTAATCGAGTGGGTAAGTGTTCTTCACCTAGAATTATATATATTTCATGAATTAGTCTTTGTTTTTATCATTTAAATTGTGTTTTTAGTTAGGGAAAATGTTGGTTTTTGAAGAGAATTTTCAAAACTAAATTTCATGATTTGAGGGACGAAATGGTATCGGAATTTGGTAATTTTTGTATGGTTGAACTCATATCAGAATGGGTATTCGGGTTCTGTAAAATTTGACGAATTCCGAGGTGCGGGCCGGGGGGTCTACTTTTGGGTCGATTTTTATATTTTTGTAAAGATTGAAACTTTATTATTCGAAATAGTTCCTTATACGTTTTGTATGTATTTTTGAAGTGGTTTTAGTTGATTTTTGAGCCGTCCGAAGGTCTTTTCACCGAGGAGCCCATTTTAGAGTACCGGGTTGTCGTCTTCGAGGTAAGTATCTTGCCTAATCTTTTGTGGGGGAATTACCCCTTAGGATTTGAGTCTTCTATGTTGATTGTAGTCCGTGTACGTGAGGTAACGAGTGCGTGCTCGGACTTATTTGTGGAAAGTTGACCCTTTAAGAATCTTAGATCCTTTTATTCGCCGAGTATGAATTGTCTTTAGCATGATTTAATTTTTCTAATTTCTAGTGTTATCTTTATTTGCTTAAATGTGGAAGTTCTTACTTTTGGATTTACTCTTATTGCCTATTTGACTCCTAATTGACTTATCTGAAGATTTTATTTCCTTTTACTATCATGCTATGTCTTCTTAACTGTTTATCTCTAATTGTAATTATCTTCATCTCATTCTAGAATGGTTTGGTCTTGACTGAGGTTATGACTATTTTCACGTGTTTATCCCTAAATGAAATTGTTGAATACCTTTGAAACTACCGACCTTAAAGGAAGTTTAGATAACTATACCTTAGTTGGCTTGCCCGTAAATAGAGTTATCGGATTTTGTGTTGATTTCTTGTTGTTAACCCGTGTAATTAGGTGCGGCTGTACATGCTATTTTCCTTCGTTGTTGAGTGATTCTTAATATGCCTAGCTCTCCTTATTATGCTTATTTCTCGTGAACTAGTTTTGCCTATCTTGTGATCGAAGGTTCTTGAGTGGATGTATTATTTGAATCTTGAATTGTTTCCATTGTTGTTGTTGTACTTGTTGTGGCAATGCACGAGGTTTCTGTTGTGCGGTTGTTGATATGGGGATTTGCACGAGGTTTTTTCCGTGCCGTGTTTACTATTGATATTTCACATGCGGCGTGATAAGGCGGGATATGAGATTGAGGGCTGCGCATGTGGCGAGACAAGGTGGGAACATGCTTATGCACGTGTGGCGAAACAAGGCGGGCATATACTTTACTATTGCACACGTGGCGAGACAAGGTGGGCTATGTTAGGGATTTTTTGTGATACTTGTGTTGGCCTGGGGGCATTTCTTATGTATATTGTGTACTGGAACTCTTACGGTGTGAGTTTATTCGTGTGGAAATTTGTGAGATGACAATGTACGTGTTGCCTTTTTCTTCCCTTATGTTTATTGGTTGTTGAAATCATGTTAGGACACATGCACAAGCATACACGTATTTAAGTACTACTAATGGATTTAGTGCTCCTTGTTGTTGTCAAGTATAGATACTCTTGTTTTTCTTACCGTATGGGTGGAAATAACCCAATTGGCACGTGAGTCGTCCATGCAGTTAGTACTCGAATGAAGGCGCAAGATGCCAAGTGTTAGGGTTCGAATATTTGGACCCGTAAATGGTGATTTGTCCAAGGTTCGGAACCTCGTGAAGATGACTACAAATTTGATGTAGAAGTGGTTGAAGTTGTTGAGTCATTACATGTACGTGTTGTATATTTACATGCCGGATTTGTTTGTGTTCTATTCAGTCTTTTTGTTACTTCATGATTTTCCGCTGATACTTATTGTTTTTCCTTCTTTATCGAATTCACTGTTTTGTTAGCTATATTGCGTAGCCTTTATGTTTATATCATTATTTCCCTGATTCCTATATTGATACTTGTTCAGTTTTATTAGACCAGTGGGTGTCTTGACTAGTCCTCGTCACTACTTCATCGAGGTTAGTCTTGATACTTACTGGGCACCACTGTGGTGTGCTCATACTACTCTTCTGCACATTTTTGTGCAGATTACAGGTTTTCGCATAGCCGGCCGATTGATTGTCAGTAGCACAGTTGTTGTTGTGGAGACTCAAGGTAAAATTGCTTCAGCGTTCGCGGTTTTGGAGTCACCATCTTATATTTTTGTTTGCACTGTTGCACTTATTTCTGAACAGTGGTATTTTTTTTTTTGGAGTTTTAGTGTAATTTCTTTAAAGCTTATGACTTGTACTTCCGAGTTTTGGGAATATAAAATGTGTAAAGAATTTCTATTTATTATTATTGTTATTCCATGAATATTAGGCTTACCTAGTCCTTAAGACTAGGTGCCATCACGATACCCAACAGAGGAAAATTTGGGTCGTGACAATAACAACCTGAGCATCGCCTCAAAGCTCTCAGAAACGCAACTACTGAGCTAAAATGATATAATATCCTTCCGCAGAGCAACGATAATAGTCCCAACCAACTACGCATGGATAAACATCACGCACCATATCTGCAGTACTATTAAGATGCCTCAAATTCCTGATTCATTACAAGCGGTTCGCGTCGCGTAAGATTGAGTAGGAAGAAAACATAGGCATAATCCTCAAAGGAATCAAACCGCACAAAGAGAAAACCAAGAAGAGAAGTACTCCTAACAGCCCTATAGCCTCTCGAAGATAAATACAGACGTCTCTGTACCGATCCGCAAGACTCTACTAGACTTGCTCATGACTCGTGCGACCTAAGGGAACCTAGGGCTTTGATACCACATTGTCACGACCCAAACTCCGCTAAGGTCGTGATGGCACCGGACACCATTGTCAGGCAAGCTAACACTCAATAGATAATAAAAAAATTTATTTTAGTATTTTGAAATCGTTACTTATTATTTCATTATATGAAAATCAATAAAATTTAATGAGCAACTGACGACGTTTTAACAATTTAATTAACTAATACATCCCAAAATCGTCCCAGAACCCGGTATCACAAGTGCATGAGCAATTTCTAAGAAAACCCAAATGAAATACAATAACTGTCCAGAATACAAATAGGACAGTAAAGAAAGTACAACTCAATACTCTGAAGGAGACTCTGTTGGCTGCAGGTCGTTTCGAGAGGTGCAGCTCACCTAAGTCCCCATATCAACCATGCCACAACGCCAAGCGGGGCCACTTTATATACATGTACCTGTGCAACAAAATGCACAACAAGTGTAGCATGAGTACGAAAATAACGTGTACCCAGTAAGTATCTCGCCTAACCTCAAAGAGGTAGTGACGAGAAGTCGACCTTGACACTTACTAGAGGTCAAATTAATATACTCAAGTGTGATGTCAAACATGGATGTTATTATCAAAAAAACATATAACAGCAGGAAAGGACAACTTCTTCCATAAGTTATAAATTCCAGTTTCCGTCATCTCGGCTAACAACTCATATCTTAAGGTAATTAAACATTTCAAATCACAGATGGTATCCAGCAAATATCATGCACAGGAAATGCCGAGGGCGAATGGCCTGAACCAACATAAATGTAAATTGTGCACTGCCGAAGGATCTAACGGCGCGAACCATAGATGCATCTATTAACCTGCTGTGGCGTACGGCCCGCTCCCATGAGATTAATGGCGCTCGCAGAATATAAATTGTGAAGCGGTCACACATAATGGTCACGGGGATAGTATTTAAATCTTTTCTACATTGGGAAAACACGTACCCGAGAAAATGACAAACTTCTCTTTTAATGGTCACGGGGATAGTATTTAAATCTTTTCTAGAAATTCGTTTGCCAAGATCGTTAAGGTTTAAACATCTTTAAATTCATCAGTTAAGTTATAAGTACGGAAAATAAAACATGCTTTTGGGTCCTAGACTACCCCGGACATAAGCATAATAGTAGCTATGCGCAGACTCTCTTCACCTCGTACGTACGTAGCCCCCACACACAGTAGCACATATTTAATTATTTCACCTATGGGGACAATTCCCTCTTACAAGGTTAGAAAGGAGACTTACCTCGCTCCAATGATTCATAACCGGCTTCCAAGCCCTTCCAATGAATCAAATTGATGCACAACACCCCAAAGCTATCCAAATAACGGGCAAACCAATGAAAATATACTCTAATACTTATAACAATTCAATTTATACAAATTCCCAACTCCACTGGGAAAGTCGATAAAATCATCCTCGAGCCCACGCGCCCGGATTTCTAAAAAATTTCAAAGATAAAGATCACCCATAACTTTACGAACTCAAATATATAATCCTCTTTCAATTTCATGCCCAAATTCATGGTAAAAACCAAAAATACAAATTCTTGATCTTTCTTCAAAAATCCCAAATTTCCAAAAAGTTTCATGTCTAATCCATGTATAATCCAAGTATTTAACCCAAAATGGGAAGAAATCACTTACCTTATGGAAGATGCCGAAAATGCCACTCCAAAATTGCTCCAAAATCGCCTTCCATGGAGGAAATGAAGTGCAAATGAGCCAAGACCTCGGTTTAAAATAACAGACTGCCCAGCCCCGACCTTCGCACCTGCGGCCTCCAGCCTCGCACATGCGCGCCCGCAGGTGCGCCTGCACCTGCGACTTCCCTATCTCCAGCCAAATCTCGCATCTGCGAGCCATACGTCGCACCCGCGACTCTCGCACATGCGGCCCTTATTGCGCAGGTGCGATCGCACCAGACACCATATGCTTCAGCCCTTCCTTAAACTCCAAATTCGATCTGTTAACCACCCAGAATCCACCCGAGGCCCCCGGGACCCTGTCCAATCACACCAACATGTTCCAAAATATAATGCAAACCTGCTCGAGGCCTCAAATCACCTCAAATAACATCGAAAAAATGGATCACAACTCAATTGAATCTTTATAAACTTGGAATTTCCAACTTCTACGTTTGATGTCGAAACCTATCAAATCACGTCCGATTGAATCCAAATTTTGCACACAAGTCACATTCAACATTATAGACCTACCACAACTTCCAGATCGGAATCCAACTCAGATATCAAAATTTCCACTTCCGGTCAGACTTCTTAAAAAACTTCAAATTTCTAACTTTAGCCAAATGACTCTGAAATGACCTACGGACCTGTAACGACCCGACCGGTCATTTTGATCTCTAGCTTGTCGCTTGGCGGTTTGAGGTCATGAGCAGTTTCATTTCAGGTATTATAACTCGTAGGCGTGGTCGGAATTTAATTTCGAAAAGTTTGGAGTCAAGTTGGAAAGAAAAGTCTCATTTCGGAACCCTTAAGTTGGAAGAATTAACTAAGATTGGATTTTTGAGTAAACGACCTTGGAATCAAGGTTTGAAGGTTCCAGCAAGTGCGTATGATGATTTCACTTGGGTATATGTTCGAATCGGGTTTTGGATGATCCGGGAGCGTTTCAGCATCTATTGTGGAAGTTGGCATTTTGGAAGAATTTCATAAATTTAGGTTGAAGTGTGTTTCAGTGTTATCGATGTCCGTTTGGGATTCCGAGTCTGGGAATAGCCCCGTATGGTGATTTTGGTATTGGGAGCGTGTTCAGAAGTGGAATTGGAGGTCCGTAGGTCATTTTGGGGTCATTTGGCTAAAGTTAGAAATTTAAAGGTTTTTCAGAAGTTTGGCCGGAAGTGGACTTTTTGATATCGGGGTCGGATTCCGATTCCGGAGGTTGGAGTAGGTCCGTAATGTCGAATATGACTTGTGTGCAAAATTTGAGGCCAATCGGCCGTGATTTGATAGGTTTCGGCATCGAATGTAGAAGTTGGAATTTTTAAAGTTCACTAAGCTTGAATTGGAGTGCGATTCATGGTTTCGGCATTGTTTGATGTGATTTGAGGCCTGGAGCAGGTCTGTGGGTGTTATGGGACTGGGTCGTGTGATAGGACGGGTCCTGGGGGCCTCGAGTGTGTTTCGGGGTGGTTTCGGATCATTTCGGGCTGTTTTGCAATGGTTGATGCTGGTGTCTGGTGTTGTTCTTCGCGTTCGCGAAGAAGGATTTGGCTTCAGGAACTTTCTTCTTTGCGTTCGCGAAGGGAGCCTCGCGTTCGCGAAGAAGAAAAATCTCTGTTGCGCAGATCTGACTTCGGAGGCTCATATCTCACAATTTATAAGAAATTTTTAGATGATATAAAAAAGAAAGTTGTATCACTATGTGTCTAGTTTCTATAAAGGTAAACCATTTAGCATTTGTATTTGTGTACAAAGAGTTATGATTTGTACACTACAGGGTATCCGGGAAGATGAAGAAGAAATTTGTGTTGCACAGGGCTGACTTTAGCAGCTTATATCTCGAAATCTATAAGGAATTGGGAGATGACAAAAACATAAAAGTTATAGATCTTGGAGTCTAGTTTTTATAACATTAAATCATTTGTCATTTGGAGTTTGGAATGGCTTTCGAGAATTTTTGTTCTTCGCGAACGCGATGGGAGGCCTGCGAACGCGAAGAAGAATTTCCTGACAGTATATAAGTTTGAAAAAAAATGGGTTTGGATCATTTCATCTCATTTCCTCGATGGGAGACGACCTAGGGGTGATTTTGGAGCTCCATCTTCATCATCTACGTCAAGGTAAGTGATTCCCACCTATTTCAAGTTAAATACTTGGATTTTATATATATATATATATATATATATATTTTAACATGCAAATTCATGGAATATTAGTTAAAACTTGGGTTTTGGTAGAAAACCTAGAAATTGGTATTTTTGGATTTTGACCATGAATTTGGGCATGAAATTGAGAGTAAATTATATATTTGAGTTAGTAAGGCTATGGGTAAAGTTTATCTTTGAAAATTTTCAGAATCCAGGCACGTGGGCCCGAGGGTAATTTTGTCAACTTTTTGAGCGGAGTTGGAAAACGATATAAATTGAATTGTTATAAGTATTATGGTATATTTTCATTGGTTTGCCCGTTATTTGGCTAGTTTTGGAGCATTGGGGCATCGATTTGAGTTGTCGGAAGGGCTTGAGAGCCGGTTATGAAACTTCGGAGCGAGGTAAGTCTCCTTTCTAATCTTGTAAGAGGGAATTGTCCCCATAGGTGAAATAATCAGTCATGTGGTACTACTTGTGGGGGCTACGTACGCACGAGGTGACGACAGTCCGTGTGTAGCTACTATTATGATTATGTACGGGTTGTCTAGGACCCAAAAGCATGTTTTATTTGCCATACTTGTAACTTTACTGATAAAATTAAAATGTTTAAACCTTATCGAACTTGGCAAGTGAATTTTTAGAAAAGATTTACATACTATCTTCGTGACCATTAAAAGAGAATTTATCACTTCCTTGGGTAATTGTTTTCCTGATAAAGTATGGACTTACTGTTTGAATGTGTGTATCTATGAGTACCTGCATCGCATGTATGATTCGCGAGCAGGGTAACTCTATTATTTATATGTGACCGCATCACATGTATGATTCGCGAGCAGGGTAATAGATGCTTCTATGGTTCGAGCCGTTCGACCCTTCGGCAGTGCAAACTTTATTATTGTTGGTTCGGGCCATTTGACCCTCGGCATTACTTGCACATGATATTTGCTGAGTTCCTTTCTGTGATTTGAACTGTTTACTGGCCTTGAATTATAAGTTGTCAACTGAAATGATGGAGATTAAAATTTTTAATTATGGAAGAAGTTGTTCCTTCTTGTCACTATTTGTTAATTATTAATTACAACATACATGCTTAGCGTCACCCTTGATTTTATTAAATTGACCTCAAGCAAGTGTCAAAGTCGACCTCTCATCACTACCTCTTCGAGGTTAGGATACTTACTGAGTACACGTTGTTTTCGTACTCATACTATACTTGTTGTGCATTTTTGTTGCACAAGTATAGGTATATCTAGTGGCCCCGCTCAACGCAGTGGTGTGGCTGATATGGGGACTTAGGTGAGCTGCTTCTCTCGAGACGACCCGCAGCCATACGGGTCTCCCTCGGATGTATTGTATTGTATTTTTTTCCTTTTGTCCAGCTCATATTCCGGACAAATATTTTATTACATGTAAACTTCCTAGAAATTGCTCATGCACTTGTGACACCGGGTTCTGGGATGACGTTGGGATTTATGTTAATTGAATTTTTTAAAATATCGTTAATTACTCAGTAAATTTTATTGATTATTATATAATGAAACAAAAAGTAACGTTTTCAAATATTAAAATAGGAATTTAGTTAACTATTGAGTGTTGGCTTGCCTGACAGGGGTGTCTGGCACCATCACGACCTTAATGAATTTTGGGTCGTGACAGGACCTCTGAATTTACTTCAGATCGCGCTCCCAACACCAGAATCACCACCCGGAGCTATTCCCTGACTCGGAATCCCACACGGACATCAATAACACTGAAATGCACTTCAACCCAGACTTATGAAATTCTTCTAAAATACTAACTTCCACAATATGCGCTAAAAAGCTCTCGGGTCATCCAAAACCTGATCCGAACATAGGCTCAAGTCCGAAATCATCATATGAACCTGCTGGAACGTTCAAATCTTGATTCTGAGGTCGTTTACTCAAAAATCCAATCTCAGTCAATTCTTCCAACTTAAGGTTTTCGAAATAAAAATTTTCTTTCCAATTCGACTCCGAACTTCCCCAAATTCAATTTTGACCACGCTTACAAGTCAATACCTTAAATGAAGCTGCTCATGGCCTCAAACCGCCAAATGACGCGTTAGGTATCAAAACGGTCGGTCGTGTCATTACATCAAGATTTAGAAGATTTTAAAATCCAAATTAAAGAACTCGTGAATTTAGGAGTAATAAGGAGATCCAGTTCTAAACATAGGTCAGCAGCCTTCATGGTAAGAAACCATAATGAAATAATAAGAGGAAAGTCAAGGATGGTAATAAACTACAAAAGACTTGATGATAATACTAGAATAGATGGATATAAGTTACCTGCTAAAACAGAACTAATAAATAGAATACAAGAAAAAAGGATCTTCAGTAAATTTGATTGTAAATCGGGATACTGGCAAGTTAAAATGCACGAGGAAAGTATAGAATGGACAGCATTTACTTGTCTAGAAGAGCACTCCGAATTGTCGTAATGCCGTTTGGATTAAAGACAGCACCACCAATTTTTCAACGAAAAATGGATAGTATATTTGGAGAATATATAAGATTTGTTCTAGTATATGTCGATGATATATTAGTATAGCACTTAGGACATCTACAGACAGTATTTAGATTATTTGTAGATAATGGAATAATAATTAGTAAAAAGAAGATGAAATTATGTAAAAATCATATAAATTTTCTAGGAGTCGTTTTAGGAGATGGAAAAATTAAATTACAACCTCATATCGCTAAAAAGGCTTTAGAGATGCCAGATAAATTAGACAATATTAAAGAATTACAAAGGTTCCTAGGTATAGTAAATTATGCAAGAAATTTTATAAAGGATCTAGGAAAAATAGCAGGAGCTCTATATGCTAAGACAGGCTCTACAGCACAAAGACATTTTAACACCGAAGATATAAAATTAGTACAAAAAATTAAGGAAAAAATAAAAAATATTCTTGACTTAAACATGCCATTAGAATCAGATTACTTAATTATAGAAACAGATGGAAGTTTTGAAGGATGGGGAGCAGTCTTAAAAGCCAAGTATAGTGGTAAAAGCACAGAAAAAATATGTGCTTATCAAAGTGGTAAATATAAAGAAAAAGGGAATATGAGTAGTATAGATGCAGAAATATTAGTTGTGATATATGGGCTAAATAGTTTCAGATTATATATATTAAACAAACAAGAAATATTAATAAGAACTAATTGTCAAGCCATAGTTAAGTTTCACCAAAAGATAAATGAGAAAAATAGCAGTAGAAGAAGATGGTTAAATTTCATTGATACTATATCAATTTATAACCTCATATTTGAACATATCAAAGGAAAAGATAATAACATAGCAGATCAGTTAAGTAGGTTAAAAATTATGATCAACTAATAAATAGGTTATACCTTTACAGCATGAGACCAACAGCTCTCAAGAATGAAGACAGGGGAAAGGGCGTTTAGGCCTCACCCTCAGACAAATATTTTCAGACAATGTTAGGTAATCTTCAATTTAAGCCTCAATCTCTAGTAGAACAGAATAGTATGGAAAGAATAAATTTCGGAAAACATAACTTAATATTTTTTCCTCCATCGAACTTGTCATTTAGAATTTTACCAGAATACGTCATAGATAGACCACAGAGGGGTGTGATCAATAATTTATGGATAGCATATAATAAAAAAGACACTAAATATTTCATAGCAGCCATAAATTCTTTATGCCAATATTTTACAGACAAAAATCAAGAAAAAATATTTAAGTATTATGTAGTTATACATGAAAAGACAAATGGTGTTTTTCAGACATGGTTAGAGGTACAAGATTCTATTAAAGATTTGGAAAAACCGCTTTTCAAAGGCTTTAATGATTTTACTGAAGCATTAGACTATGTACGAGGTGTATTAGGAAATAATTATTATATTTCTCCAGCACTCAGAGAAAACCCAGAAAAAACCCCACAATATAATATCTAAAAAGACACAGATAAAATAATTTTATGTGATCACTGCTCTTCAATGACTGAAGCCTTCAAGAGACTAAACCAGAAGTGTGAAATTTTGACACAAGAAAAAATAAGACTAATGGAGCAAGTGAAGACATTAGAACATAAAATACAAGCGGTAAAATTCGAATTGCTACAATCCCAAACACAGGTCATTCAACAATAGGACCAGGAAATGAGTTCTCCATCTCAAGAAAAAATGGATAAGAAGGGTGTACATTCCCCAATAAATGTAACAAGATCCACTGTATCGGATATATGATCAGACCATCTATCATCATATACTACAACCAGTAGGAAAATAATAAAGTTATGTGTAAATTAGATATAATCAATCCAGAATAAATAATTAAATCAGCCTTCATGGTAAGAAACAATAATGAAATAATAAGAGGAAAGGAAAGGATGGTAATAAACTACAAAAGACTTAATGATAATACTAGAACAGATGGATATAAGTTACCTGATAAAATAGAACTAATAAATAGAATACAAGGAAAAAGGATCTTCAGTAAATTTGATTGTAAATTGGGATACTGGCAAGTAAAAATGCACGAAGAAATTATAGAATGGACATCATTTACTTGCCCAGAAGGGCACTTCGAATGGTTAGTAATGACATTTGGATTAAAGACAGCACCATCAATTTTGCAACGAAAAATGGATAGTATATTTGGAGAATATAAAAGATTTGTTCTGGTATATGTCAATGATATATAGTATTAAGTAAAGATATTAAAGAACACTTAGGACATTTACAGGCAATATTTAGATTATTTGTAGATAATGAAATAATAATTAGTAAAAAGAAGATGGAATTATGTAAAAATCATATAAATTTTCTAGTAGTCGTTTTAGGAGATGGAAAAATTAAATTACAACCTCATATCACTAAAAAGGCTTTAGAGATGCCAGATAAATTAGACAATATTAAAGAATTACAAAGGTTCCTAGGTATAGTAGATTATGCAAGAAATTTTATAAAGGATCTAGGAAAAATAGCAGGACCTCTATATGCTAAGACAGGCTCTACAGGACAAAGACATTTTATTACCGAAGATATAAAATTAGTACAAAAAATTAAGGAAAAAATAAAAAAATATTCCTGACTTAAACATGCCATTATAATCATATTACTTAATTATAGAAAAAGATGGAAGTTTTGAAGGATGGGGAGCAGTCTTAAAAGCCAAACCCAATAAGTATAGTGATAAAAGCACAGAAAAAATATGTTCTTATCAAAGTAATAAATATAAAGAAAAAGGGAATATGAGTAGTGTAGATGCAGAAATATTAGTTGTAATATATGGGCTAAATAGTTTCAGATTATATATATTATGTCACGACCCAAAATCCATTAAGGTCGTGATGGCGTCGGACCCCACTGTCAGGTAAGCCAACACTTAATAAATAAATTGAATCTTTATTTTAAAATTCTCGAAGTCATTCCTTTTTCATTTTCTTAAATAATCATTAGCGAACTTCCACTGAGTAAACAATAATATCTTAACAAATTGGAATAGTGAATAAATCCCATGATTTCCTAGAACCCGGTGTCACTAGTGCATGAGCAAATTTTCTAGGAATTATACATTGTACTACAATACTTGTCCGGAATACAAACTGGAAAAGAAATTTAAAATAAATACAATACATCTGAGGAAGACTTTGCCGGCTGTGGGTCATCTCCGGATGGTGCAGCTCGTCTAAGTCTCCAAGTCAGCCACATCACTACGTCAAACAGGGTCACTAGCTATGAATGTACATGTGCAATAAAAATATACAGCAAGTGTAGCATGAGTACGAAAATAACGTGTAATCAGTAAGTATCCCGCCTAATCTCGAAGAGGTAATGACGAGGCGTCGAATTTGACACTTTCTAGAGGTCAATTTAATATAATCAAGGGTGACTCTAAGCATGGATATCATAGGCAAGTTAACAAGTAGCGACAATAAATAGCAATTTCTTTCACGTTTAACATTTTAAAATCCTCATCATTTCAGTTGACAATATAAAACTTCCAGGCCAGTAATGAGGTAAAATCCACAGCAAATATGCAGTAATATCATGCACAAGCAATGCCAAGGGTCGAACGGCCCGAACCAACATAAATGTAAAATATGCACTGCCGAAGGGTCGAACGGCTCGAACCATAGATGCATCTATCAACCCGCCGTGGCGTACGGCCCGCTCCCATGAGAGTAGTGGAAGAAATCACCCCGCTCGTGGAATATAAATTGTGAAGCGGTCATACACAGTCATGCACATTCCAACAATCCACCCCGACTACATCGGGAAAATCAAGTACTCAAGTAAATGACAATTTCTCTTTTAATGGTCATGAAAATAGTATTTAAATATTTTCCAGAAATTCATTTTCCAAGTTCGATAAGGTTAAACCATTTTAATTTCATCAGTAAGATTACAAGTACGGCAAATAGAACATGTTTTTGGGTCTTAGACTACTCGGACATAAACATAATAGTAGCTACGCACGAAATCTCATCACTTCGTGTGTACGTAGCCCCCATAAATAGTAGCACATATTAAATTAGTTCACCTATGGAGATAATTCCCCCTCACAAGGTTAAAAATGAGACTTACCTCGCTCCAAAATTCCATAACCGGCTTCCAAGCCCTTCCGACGACTCCAATTGATGCACAACTCCCCAAAACTATTCAAATAACAGGAAAACCAATAAAAATTCACTCTAATACTTTTAACAATTCAAATTATATAAGTTCCCAACTCCGCTCAAAAAGTTGACCAAAATGCCCTCGGACCCACGTGCCCGGATTCCGAAATTTCTCGAAGATAAATTCTACCCATAGCTTTACTAACTCAATTATACAATTTACTCTAATTTTCATGCTCAAATTCATGGTAAAAGTCCAAAATTCCAAATTCTAGGTCTTCCCCAAAAATCCCAAATTTATACTAATTTTCCATGTCTAAATCCATATAAGATCACATATTTAACCCAAAAATAGGAAGAAATCACTTACCTAGTGTTGCTTGGTGAAAATCCCTCCTTGAGCTCTCCAAAATTGTCCAAACCAAATGAAAGAAATGGGTCAAAACTCGTGTTTAAAACAATCTGCCCAGGCTTCATCGAGTTGTACCTTGCGATGTGCAGGTTGTACATCATATTATAATTTTTCCTTATTGTATACCTTCTGTTAAAACACCCATATCTCCTTATAGAAAAATCCAAATGATAAACAGTTTGAATATTTAGAAACTAGACTCAAAGATATTTAATTTGATAGGTTGTACACCATATAAATCTTTATATATTCCGAGATATGAGCTTCTAAAATCGGCTCCATGCATCAGAAAATTATGTCGAAACTGCTCCACCAGCCATCTTCAATCGATCATAACTTTGTGATAAAATGTCCAAATTATGAATGGTTTAACTTTATGGAAACTAGTATGCAAGAGATGAAATTTTTATGTTTTGCACATTTTTAGATTCCTTATAGATTTCGAGATATAAGCTTGCAAATTTAGCTCCGTGATTGCACTAGTTGCTGTCAAAACAGTTTTCTGCAGAAAATTTTTGCTAACTCTTTGTCCGAAATTCATTCCGTTAACCTTCCGAAATCCACCCAAGGCCCTCGGGACCTTAACCAATTATACCAACATGTCCCAAAACATGATACGAACTCGCTCGAGGCCTCAAATCACATCAAACAACGTCGAATCATGAATCACACTCCAATTAAAGCTTTATGAACTTTGAAATTTCAAACTTCTACATTCGATGCCGAAACATATCAAATCACGTCCGATTGACCCCAAATTTTGCACACAAGTGATATTCGACCTTACCGACCTGCTCCAACTTTCAGAATTGGAATCTGACCCCGATATCAAAAATTCAAACTCTCGGTCAAACTTCTCAAAAACCTTCAAATTTCTATGTTTAGCCAAATGACTTCAAAATGACCTACGGACATCCGAATTCACTTCCGATCGCGCTCCCAACTCCAGAATCACCATACAAAACTATTCCCAAGCTCGTAATCCCAAACGGACATCAATATCACTAAAATGCGCTTCAATGCAAACTTAGGAAAGTTCTTCAAAAATGCTGACTTCCACAATATATGTCGAAACGCTCCCGGGTTATCCAAAGCCCGATCCAGACATACGCCCAAGTCCGAAATCATCTACGAACCTTTAGGAACCTTCAAATCCTGATTCGGAGGTCGTTTACTCATAATCCCAACCTTAGTCAAATTTCTCCAACTTAAGGCTTCCGAAATGAGAATTTTCTTTCCAAATAAACTCTAAACTTCCCGAAATTCAATTCCGACCATACCTAAAAGTCATAATACTTGAAATAAAGCTGCTCATGACCTCAAACTGCTAAACGACGCGCTAGAGATCAAAACGACCGATCGGGTCGTTACATATTAAACAAACAAGAAATATTAATAAGAGCTAATTGTGAAGCCATAGTTAAGTTTCACCAAAATATTAATGAGAAAAATAGCAGTAGAAGAAGATGGTTAAATTTCATTGATATTATATCAATTTATAACCTCATATTTGAACATATCAAAGGAAAAGATAATAACTTAGCAGATCAGTTAAGTAGGTTAAAAAATTACGATCAACTAATAAATATGTTATACTTTTACAGCATGAGATCAACAACTCTCAAGAATGAAGACAAGGGAAAGGGTGTTCAGGCCTCACCCTCAGACATATATTTTCAGACAATGTTAGGTAATCTTCAATTTAAGCCACAATCTCTAGTAGAACAGAATAGTATGGAAGAATAAATTTCAGAAAACATAACTTAATATTTTTTCCTCCATCGAACTTGTCATTTAGATTTTACCGGAATGCGTCATAGATAGACCACAGAGGGATGTGATCGATAATTTATGGATTGCATATAATAAAAAAGACACTAAATATTTTATAGCAGCCATAAATGCTTTATGCCAATATTTTACAGACAAAAATCAAGAAAAAAGATTTAAGTATTATGTAGTAATACATGGAAAGACAAATGGTATTTTTCATACATGGTTAGAGGTACTAGATTCTATTAAAGATTTGGAAAAACCCATTTTTCAAAGGCTTTAATGATTTTACTGAAGCATTAGACTATGCACGAGGTGTATTAGGACCAAATTATTATATTTCTCCAGCACTTAGACAAAATTCAGAAAAAAACCCATAATATATTATTCAAAAAGACACAGATAAAATAATTTTATGTGATCACTACTCTTCAATGACTGAAGCCTTCAAGAGACTAAACCAGAAGAGTGAAATTTTGACACAAGAAAAAACAAGACTAATGGAGCAACTGAAGACATTAGAACATAAAATACAAGCGCTAAAATTCGAATTGCTACAATCTCAGACACACGTCATTCCACAACAAGACCAGGAAATAAGTTCTCCATCTCAAGAAAAAATGGATAAGAAGGGTGTACATTCCCCAATGAATGTAACAAGATCCATTGTATCGGATAGAGATACAACTAGTCCGGTCCAAACGGTAGCGGGTAAAGACTTATCAAATCCGTTTATGGCTGTTACTTTGCCAAAAAGTGAAGATGAAGGATCATCAACCTCATCGAGATGAAGACTACCCAGAACATTGATACAAGGAGAAGCATTAAAAAATAAAGGCATGAGTTCAAAAAATAAATAATAAAATTGAATAAATCATTAAACATACGCTAGAAAAATTCTTCCAAGTAAAAGAAAAGCAGGACAAATATATGGTGAAAATCCTAGTCCAGAAAAATCAGAAGAGGAAGACAATTACGAAGATGAAAACCTAAACTATCAAGATGCTCAAGACCCAGATGATGATTCGGGAATGAGTTTTGACCAAATATCCCTACATAATTTTGATACGTGGAAAAAGAATTCTTGATACATATAAGTAAACTGGAGAATTAATCCGGATACTGAAGAATCAAATAGTAGTCAGCAATACTGGGAAGAACAAAACAAAAGAGGAAAAAGAAAAAAGTAGAAATAATGCAACTAAGAATGACAAAAGTAGTGTTGAAAAGACTTTGGGGTCTTTGAAGTGGAAAAAATAATTACATATTTGAAAAATAAAAATGAATCTCTGCTCAAGCAATGTGACGATGGGGCCTAGTGAAGTACCCGACAAGGCTAGAAAAGAAAGATTTCTGAAGATGTTTCAAATCCGATAAAAAAATCTGCTTCAAAGACTTGGCTATATAAATAGCAAGAATGAAGAAGGAAGAAACAACAACATCAACAACATCTCTCTTAAGAAAAAGGTTCCAATACCCCCTTATTCCTTTCATATGATGACCAAAGAGGTCATATTCTGTTTTAGAAGTCAAAACTGGATTCCAAGGCCTTGAAAACCTCCTTTTACCTAACCTTGTTTTCCATGCGCAGTCCGGACGTATATCCGGAAAGCTTTTATATGAAAAATTGAGAAAAATGCTAATTTTGTCTTTAAAAATTAAATTTAAGTTGACTTTGGTCAACATTATGGGTAAACGAACCCGAACCCGTGATTTGACGATCTCGGATGGTCCGTAGGAAAATATGGGACTTGGGCGTATGTCCGGAATCGAATTCCGAGGTCCCAAGCCCGAGAAATGAATTTTTGAAAGAAATTGTTTTGCTGAAAATATAAAAGTTTTTGGAAATTTGATCATATTTGGAATTGATGGTATCGGGCCCGTATTTTGGTTTCGGAGCCCGGTACAAGTTTAATATGATATTTGAGTTATGCCTGTAAAATTTGGTAAGAAACAGGGGTCATTTAACGTGGTTCGGGCCCGTAGTTGTGAAATTTGAACTTTGAAAGTTTTGGGATATTTCTTTGATTTCTATGCTAAATTATTTGTTTAAGATGTTTTTTTGGCGGTTTGATCGCGCGAGTAAGTCCGTACGATGTTTTAGGGTTGTGTGCATGTTTGGTTTGGAGCCTCGAGAGCTCGGGTGATTTTTGGGAAGGTTTCGGGGTGTTTAGAATTGGAAAATCTCTGCTGGTGCACCAGTTCTGGTGTGCCTGCACCTGCGAGCCCTTTTCCGCAGGTGCGAGCAGATCCCACAGGTGCGACCCTATCCGCAGGTGTGGTATTTGGCTTCACAGGTGCTCATCCGCAGATACGGACGGCCTCCCGCAGGTGCGGCCCCCAGTGGGCCTGTTCATTTCGACAGGTGCGACCAGTTTTCCGCACCTACGAGAGCGCAGGTGCGACCCAAGAACCGCAGGTGCGAGGGTCGGGCAGTGAAGTTTTTTTAAAAACAAAGCTCCAGTCGTTTTCTTTTCAATTCTAACAAAAATAAAAGACGTAGGGCGATTTTCTCAAGAGATTTTCTTCTGAAATCATAGGTAAGTGTCCATTAACTAAATTTTTTCAACTTTCTAATGTTTTTCATCAACTTTCATCAAAAATTCTAGGGTTTTTGTAACGACCCGACCGGTCATTTTTAGATCTAGTGCGTCGTTCAGCGGTTTGAAATCGTGAGCAGCTTCATTTCAGGTATTATGACTCATGGGCGTGGTCGGAATTGAATTCCAGGAAGTTTAGAATTTGATTTGGAAAGAAAATTCTCATTTTAGAAACCTTAATTTGAAGAAATCAACTAAGATTGGAATTTTGAGTAAACAATCTCCGAATTAGGATTTGAAGGTTCCGGCAAGTTCGTATGATGATTTCGAACTTGGGTGTATGTCCGGATCGGGTTTTGGATAACCCGGGAGCGTTTCGGCGTATATTGGGGAAGTTAGCATTTTAGAAGGATTTCATAAATTTGGGCTTAAAGTGTATATCAGTGAGGTTGATGTCCATTTGGGATTCCGAGTCTGGGAATAGCTCCGTATGGTGATTCTGGAATTGGAAGCGCGATCGGAAGTGAATTTGGATGTCCGTAGGTCATTTTGGAGTCATTTGGCTAAAGATAGAAATTTGAAGGTTTTTGGGAAATCCGGCCGGAAGTGAAAGTTCTGATATCGAGGTCGGAATGCGATTCCGGAAGTTGGAGCAGGTCTGTAATGTTGAATATGACTTGTGCGCAAAATTTGAGGTCAATCGGACATGATTTGATAGGTTTCGGCATCGGATGTAGAAGTTTGAAATTCTAAGTTCTTAAAGAATTGAATTTGAGTGTGATTCGTGATTTTGGCGTTGTTTGATGTGATTTGAGGGCTCGAACAAGTCCGTGTCATGTTTTGGGACAGGTTGGTGTGATTGGACAGGGTCCCGGGGGCCTCGAGTGGATTCCAGGTAGTTAACGGATCAAAGTTGAAGTTGGAAAAAGGGCTGAAGCTGATGTCATCTGGTGCAACCGCACCTGCGAGGCATTGACCGCAGGTGTGGCGTGGGCGCCGCAGGTGCGAGTGTGGGCTTGGCTTGGCTGGGACCGCAGGTGCGATGGATATTCTGCACCTGCGAAGCCGCAGGTGCGGACAGTGGGGCACAGGTGCGATTTGGGTTGAAGTTGAGGAAAACCGCAGTTGCGGGAGATTTGTTCGCACCTGCGGGATCGCAGGTGCGGAGGAAGGACCGCAGGTGCGGAAATCGAGCTATGCAAAATGTTTTAAAACGAGAATTTTGGGTTCATTGCCTTTCTTTCTTCATGGCTTAGGCGATTTTGGAGAGCTTTTCAAAGGAGATTTCACCAAGCAACAAGAGGTAAGTTATTCCTTCTCATTTCCAAATTGAATACAAGATCATTACATAAGTTTGATATGGGAAATTGTAGGAAATTTGGGTTTTTGAAGAAAAACCTAGAAAATGTAAAATTTGGATTTTAGCCACGAATTGAGCATGAATATTTGAGTAAATTATATATTTGAGTTAGTAAGTCTATGGGTAGAATATATCTTCGAGAAATTTTGGATTCCGAGCACGTGGGCCCGAGGGCATTTTGGTCATTTCTTCGAGCGGGGTTGGGAAAGTATATAATCTGAATTTGTTGTGAGAATTAGGATGAATTTTTATTGCTTTGTCATTTATGTGGTAGTTTCGGAGCGTTATGCGTCCGTTGGAGTCATTGGAAGGGCTTGGAAGCCGGTGTTGGAATTTCGGAGAGAGGTAAGTCTCCTTTCTAACTTTGTGAGAGGGAATCGTCCCCCTAGGTGAATTAATTCGGCATATGCTATTATCTTCGGGGGCTACGTACGCACGAGGTGACGGGAGTCCGTGCGTAGCTACTATTATGCCATGTCCGGGTAGCCTAGGACCCACTAGCATGCTTTATGTGTGTACCTGTAACCCTGCCTGTAACATTAAACTGCTATGTGACCGAAAACGTAATTGAATGTTTAAAAGGAAACTAGAGTTCATATTGTTAACCTTCTAAAAAACAGAGAATTTGTTTCCGCTGTGAATATATGTGTACCTGGACTGGGTTGTATCATGGAGTATTACTAAACTGGACAAATGAGTTTCAAAACAAAGATTTCAAAACCTATATTTCATGTTTCTTTTAAAAAGGATTTTACCACTTCCCTGAGAAAACCTGCTCCTTGATAAAAATGAGGATGTATTATGTGAATGTCTGTACATATGAGCACCTGCGTCGCATGTATGATTCGCGAGCAGGCTAGCCTTATTATTTTTATGTTGACCGCTTCGCATGATCGATTCACGAGCGGGGAAAATAGATGCATCTATGGTTCAAGCCGGTCAACCCCTCGGCAGTGCACAGTTTATTATTGTTGGTCCGCGCCGTTCGACCCTCGGCATTGCCTGCGCATGATATTTGTTGAGTAGTTTCTATGATATTTGCCTGATTACTGGCCTGAAATGTTAAATTGTCGATTGAAATGACAAAGACTTAAAGTTATTAAAAAGACTTTTGGAAGAAGTTGTTCCTTCCGTTGATTTATTATTATTTGATTAAATCACCATGTTGATTAATTGTTAATATGACGAAGATATAAAGTGTTAAATGTGAACGAAATTGAAGGATGTTTAAATCCTGTTTTATAAATTGCCGATGATAAAATCATGCTTAGTGTCACTCGTAAATATTCCAAAATTGACCTTTAGTAAGTGTCTAAATTGACCTCTCGTCACTACCTCTCTGAGGTTAGGCGGGCGACTTACTGAGTACACGTTGTTTTTGTACTCGTACTACACTTGTTGTGCATTTTATTGCACAGGTACTTTCATAGCAATGTGGAGGATTTGGAGACTTAGGCGAGCTGCATCACCCGGAGGCGATCCGCAGCTGACAGAGTCTCCTTCAGACTGTATTTATTCATATTTTTAAATTTCCTTGTCCAATTGTATTTCAGACAAGCTTTGTAGTATTTGTAAAATTCTAAGAAGTTGCTCATGTACTTGTGACACCGGGTTCTGGGATATGTATTGGGATAATTTTTTAAGTGAAATCTTTAGATCACTATTTTTTTAAATAACAGAATTTTATTTGTTGTCTTATTTTAAATTTACGAAAATTTATTTATTTGATTATGAAATGAAAGGAAAGGAAACGGTTTCGAAAATGTTAAAACATGAATGTATTTCAACTAATTAAGGATTTGGCTTGCCTGACAGTGGTGTACGGCGCCATCACGACCTATGGATTTTGGGTTGTGACAATTTTAATGGTAGAAAATTGGGGATTTGGGTAGAGTTAAGGCTTTTGTATAATTGGTATTTAGACCTCGTTTTGGGGTCGGATTCCGAAACTAATTACATATCCGGGCTCGTGGGCGAATGGGTGATCGGGTTTTGGTCTGAACCTCGTGTTTTGACCAAGCAGGCCCAGGGTCGATTTTTGACCTTTTGGGAAGAATGATAGAAAACTCATAATTAAGCATTGGGGTTGAATTATTTAGCACTTATTGATATTATTAAGCTAATTATGTTTAGATACAATTGAATCGGAGGCGAATTCTAAAGGGAAAGCGGTAATTGAGGCTTGAGTTTGGTCGTGGAATTCAAGGTAAGTGTTTGGCTTAACCTTAGCATGAGTGAATAGGTATGGTGTATTATTTGCTACGCATTAGTGTAATTGGCAACGTATAGGTGTGGTGACGAGTATCTATACGTTGGAGTCAAGCATGCTCGTGAGTCGAATATTGTGATTTATGTGATTTTTCATCAAACATTACTTGAGTTTAGTTCGATAATTATCCATGTTGGTGGTATTTCTTTGGTATTGATCATTGTTGAGTATTGGTTCAAGTTAAGAATTATTACGTGAAGTTAAGTAACTAAGTGAGATTGGTTTTAGTTATTTCCCTTGCCGGGATGATACTGATTCTACTGTTGGCTCCCTTGCCAGGACGTTATGGCTTTAATTATTATTGTACTGTTGATTTTCCTTGCGGGATTGTTGTTATTTATTTGTTTGGGTGAGTAAGAGTGTTAAAGCATGAAGGGTGATGTTGTGCCGTTTTATTTGATTTATGGTGAGGATGAGTGTTAAAGCACGAAAGGTGATGTCGTATATGATATTGTGAGGATGAGCGTAAATGCACGAAGGGTGATGTCGTGCCATATTATGAAATTAAAAGCACGAAGGGTGATGCCGTGCCATTTCTATTGAATTATGGTGAGGATGAGAGTAAAACCACGAAGAATGATGTCGTGCATTCTATTTATTGTTTGGTGAGGATGAGAGTAAAAGCACGAAGGGTGATGTCGTGCACTTGTTTTCTTTGTGTTACTATTTCTGTAGTTTAAGTTGATATTCGCCCATTAATTGATACTCTCCCACCCCCCAGCATGTTTTCCCCTTCCTTATTTGGTATCTAGTTGCTTATTTCTTGTCATTATTATTGTTTTGTTTCGTACATGATTAAACTGCACAAGTTTATTTGGTTGTCGTGTCCTAGCCTCGTCACTACTTCGCCGAGGTTAGGCTCGACACTTACTCAGTATATGGGGTCGGTTGTACTGATGCTACACTCTGCACTTTTGTGTAGATCCCGATACAGGACCCTACTAACCTTACAGTGAGGAGGCTGCCTTCAGTCCATTGGAGATTCCGAGGTAGTCCTGCAGGCGTCCCCTCCTACTTTATTTTCATTTTGTTCTTATTTATTCTGAGATAGATGTATTTATTTTTGTACAGACCCTTTTTTGTAGAATTCATAGACAGTCCGTGAAGTTGTGACACCAAATTTTGAGTTTAGTATTATGAATTTCATAATGGTATTTAATCAAGTTGTTAGACTTTGTTTCTCTTTCGCACTTCTATTTCCGTTGATTTTGTATATCACCTTTTAGCTGTAAATAATAAAGGAATAAGATAAATATTCATTACGTTGGCTTGCCTAGAGGGTTCAATGTTAGGCGCCATCACGGTCTCCACGGTGGGAGTCGGGTCGTGACATTTCATCACCCAACATCTAAAAACATTGTATTATACCACCTATCTAAATTATGTATTCCTTAGTAGTTCCAATATCAAGGTTGTAAAATAAATAAAATCGTATGCTTCAGAGTGCAAATTTTTAATTCTCAAGTTCAGTAAAGTTTTTCGGGTTTCCCGAAAGGAAAATCCCTCTCCTGTAAATATGTAAGTTACTGTTTTTATCTAAATTATGTTTCTGGATATCACCCTTGTTTTTTCAGCTTTATGTTTATATATATATTTATGTTAGCTTGTGAATATTCTAAAAATCACTCTTAGTATATGGTTCTCTTTCCAGCTTCTTAACAATTTTGATGGATTAACTTATAAATTCTTAGGAGATACCGGTTAAAGTTAAGCCTGACAAATTATCACAAGGGTGATCAAATGGGTACATATATTTAACTGTGTCCAGGGTGAGGTTAAAGAAAAAAGTGTTAAGAAAAAATTTACTTCTTTAAAAAGTTGGAAAGAAGAGATGAAAAAAATAAAATAATAATAATAATAATAATAATAACAATAATAATAATAAGAATAATAATAACAATAATAATAACAATAATAATAACAATAACAATAATAATAACAATAATAATAATGATAATAATAATAATAACAATAATAATAACAATAATAATAACAATAATAATAATAACAATAATAATAATAATAACAATAAGAATAACAACAATAATAATAATAATAATAACAATAATAATAAACAATAATAATAATAATAATAATAACAATAATAATAACAATAACAATAATAATAACAATAATAATAATAATAACAATAATAATAATAATAATAATAATAATAATAATAATAATAATAATAATAATAATAATAATAATAATAATAATAATAATAATAATAATAAGATAGAAGGGGTAATAATTATCGGTTCATAATATTGATAGCAGCATAATACCATGTCTATAGATTAGGAGAGGGAGAGTACCGAGTAGGATTTTATAACATAAGACTTACACAAAAAATATTTTTACCGCAAAATATTACCTTATTTACCGTCAGTAATTTTTCATGTAAATTTTCTACGTCAATCTTTTTATTTTATTATTATCCGTATATATATAGAGAGAGACCGTCAAATAAATTATTGGTGTCCGTATATATTCTTTTGTCAGCAGGGATCGAATCCTACGATTGCATCTCAGTGTTATTTATTGTTTTTTTTTTCTTATACTGCATTCAACTATAATTTATGGTTAGTCCACTGATTTTTTTAACTTTTTTAATTCAATTATAGTTTAGCACTAGTACATAATAGTCAACTTATTTAATTTTATTATTTTTCAAATCCCTCCACAAAATCAAAAGCTCCAAACCGTAGTTTATCTCGCTCCACGAAAAAGATACAAACCTTTCTCCCTCCTTTCAACAATCATTTTGACAAAGTCGCGTCATTGATAGACTTCAACTTGACAACATGAGAGTTCGTACTTGGCTAATAAAGTATCATAATTAAATTTTTAACGAGTTATACAACTTTATCGGTAATAATTAGCATATCTAAAAAAAATAGTATATCCGTCGCACTCAAATCCTGAGTCCGCAATTGCATGTGAACTATTATAAAATGTCACGTCAGCTTTTGGCAGCCGGAACTTGGACGAATCCGGACAAGTGATTTCTTGTGTGGTATAGGTATAGAATACTAGATTTTTCTGTTAAATAAATATGACATACTATTTGGGTCGGAAATCTTGATCCCACATATATTAGGATTTGAAGCACACGTGAGTTCAAAAAACATAGAAAACACACGTGAGTCACACGTGCACCGAGATATGAATCCCAAAAGGATTAGGAAATTCATGAGAGCCTATAAATAGGGATAGTCCGTCCATAGAATAAAACTTTTAATTACAAGTACAATAAGATGGGAAATTGGTCAAATACTCCTGAGGTGCTCTTAGTTATAATTGCTGAAAAACTAAAAATGATTGAAGATTTTGTTGCACTTAGGGGAGTGTGCTCCAGTTGGAGATCCGCCGTCCCTAAGGAGAATTTCACCGGAATTACACAACTTGCTTGTGCAGTGCACGCTCGTAACGTTGTCACTCTCTCAAAATCCGCCATCCACCACCTACAACACCGCCCTCAAACAACTCTCAAAATTCAAACTGCATCAAATAAATTGAGACGACTAGGACAATGAAGTATTACTATAAGGAGCGCTACTTTGCATCCAAGGGATGGCTATTCGCCATAAGCCGACACAGAGATACGTATCTGTTCCATCGCTTTTGTCGTGCCCAAATAATGTGATGAAAAGGACTTGATTATTGAGGCTGTCTTGTCCTCAAGCCCTTCTTCTTCTTCTTCTTCATCGTCGGGTTTAAATAATTACGCTTTGATTATCCGTTACGATGGATGTATATCGAGTGGTTTGGCTTTTTGGAGACCTGGAAGGGATGTTTTTACTGAACTAAATAATTACGAACCTGTATTGCAGTGGTTTGCCCTTACTTGCTGCAACAACGGGAAGCTTTTTACCTTAGACGCGGGTGGGACTATTGTGGTTTGTGACATGAAGATCGGCAGCAATAACGACGATGTTCCAGTTGTGCAATTAGTCATAGGATCACCGTGTGTTGATCATAGCTCATTTTACGTTGATCCTTGGCTCATGTTACTAGTGGAATCTGATGATGGGGAAGTATTCACTGTAGCAAGAGATACTTTCAGAGATAATTATATCATTCATCGAATTGATGTTAACAATAAAAAGTGTGTTCAAGTTAAGGACATGGGAAACAGAGCACTCTTCTTTGGTCTTCGTGCTCGGGTCGGGTTTTTTATGGAACCTTCTGAGATACCAACATGTATGTCTAATCATATCTATCTTGATGAGAGAAGGATATATTACAAAGAATATCTTCTTAAAGATGAGCATTCGCGTAGAGCGGCTAAACCTGGTATTTATAGCTTTCCTAACGGACCCCAAGCACCACGACGCCAGCTAGAATATCAGCCTTCAGCCCCTTCATTATATCTACAAGTTTATTTGCTAAAAGATATACTGAAATTAAGATTCTATGTAAGCTGATGTGAAAGAAAATTCTGGGTAGTGTCGGGGTTAGTTAGTCACTGTATGGTGTACTTGAACTTGTTCTGTCTTTCTAGGTAGTCTACACGAACAGTTCATTTCAATATCTCTAAATTAGAGTTCTCTGTTCGCTGAATTCTTCGCCATGCCCAATTGTCTGATGTTGTTACTGATGTTACATTGTAATTGGAGCTCCAATATAATGTGAAATAGAATAGTACAGTTGAATGTTACTCCTTTGCTTGTTTCAATTAATATGCAGTTTCAAGATCATAAAAAAGGTTGCAACTTTTTGGGGATCATCTTTGTATTTCGTTTTAATCAATTGCTTCACAGATAAGTTTCGGCAGTGGCTGTAAAGGGTATCTATCTATCTATACCTCATGTTGCAGGTGGACATCTAACAACCTTGCCGCTAGGATGTTCACGGTTCGATTTGGTTGGGTTTCTATTTAAATTGAAACCAAACTCACTACATCTTTTTATAAAATATACAAATCAAACCCGGGAATATCAAATAAAGCCCATTTTTTGTTTGACTCTCAAAATCTGAATCATGCTACATAAATTGGACCGAGGGAATAATATTATAAGGCCATGTTTGGTTTGCAGCATAAGATGTAGAATACATGTATTAAACTTTGTATTAGTGTCTCTCCGTATATCGCTCGTGTTTGTTCGTAGTTATAATGGATGGAATTTCTCTTTTTGTATGAATCCAACCGGGGTTTGAAATCGAAAATGAAATTAGCACGAGCTAGTCAGTTTTCGGACTGGTGTTGATATCCAATTTTTTCCAAAATATTTTTAAAATTGCATATATACCTTCAAAATCATGCATTAATAGCAATTTGTGTTTTTCCATAATTTTTCTGCATTTTTATTAATTTGTCCAGCATTTTATTTCCAATAAATAATTATAAAATTGCATCACAAATGATTTCAAGAGCATTCCTTGATTTAATTTATTATTAATGGTCCTATTAAGACCAAATTATTTCATAAATAGCCAAATTGGCACATTTTGACTATAATTGCAATAACTTTGCAATTATAGCCCATGCATATAATTCTGTACTATTTTCTACCAGAAATTAGTATTTTATATTTTTAAATACCAAGTAATCATTTTTTTTAATTATTTTCATGCATAAAATTCTTTTTTAATCACCGATTATGTTATAAATTATTTCGACTAATTTAATTCGGGTATTTAACAAATGGCCTATTTCTATTTCAATTATAACCTATTTAAACCAACCCCTAACTAAATCATCCCAATACCCCAAGCCCAATTCCTAATCTACCCGTCCCAGCTCTGGTTAGATCTTGGTTTATCAACGGCCCGGATTAAACCTTACCTTAATTAACCTAACATATACCCCCAAAGATGTGATGAACCAAGGGGTCATTAAGACTCCGTTCTAGGCTTATTAGTCATAAGAAAGACTAATTTTAATTACCTCGATTTGCGTGCACAATCCGCGCGTGAAACCGGAAAGCTTTTATGTGAAAATATAAGAGAATTAAAATTTGGTTTTAGTTGACTTGAGTCAATATTTATAGTAAACGGACCCGGATCTGTGTTCCGACGATCCCGAGAGGTCCGCAGTAAAATATGGGACTTGGGCGTATGCCCGGAAATGAATTTCGAGGTCCCAAGCCTTAGAAACCAATTTTTGAAAGAAATTATTTTGCTGAATTATTAATGAAATAAAGAAAAGAATTAATGTTTGAAACCATTGGTATCGGGATCGTATTTTGATTCCGGAGCCCGGTACAGATTTGTTATAGTATTTGAATACTAACTGTGAAGTTTGGTGAGAATCGGAGTTTATTTGACGTAATACGGACGTCCGGTTGAGAAATAGTTAAATTGAAGTGTTCTTGAGAAAAATGATAAGTTTTGAGGTTTAATTCATAGTTTTACATGTTATTTTCATGATTTGATCACACGAGCAAGTCCGTATGATATTTTTCGACTTGAGTGCATGTTTGGTTAAGAGTCCCGAGGGCTCGGGTGAGTTTCGAATAGGTTTGGGTTGTGTTGCGCTTGTTTTTCTTATGTTTCGACTCTGTTTCTTCAAGTATAAATGATATCATATTGAACAAATGAGCTCCGATATCTTTTTTGATTGAAGAATTATATCGGTATAGTAATTACGAAGCCGTAGCAAAAAGAATCTTCGAATTTGGATATCGTATGAGGATTTTATGGTCATTTTACTAAAAATAGGGTTGTCAGATTTTTCAGATTAATTACGAAATTGCCACTGACGACGTATTTAAAAATCTGCACTATTTGCAAATATTAAAACCTACATATCTCATTCATTATAAAGTCAAATTGAGTGATTCAAAAGCCTAAACTTGACCAGAATTTCACAAGGAATCCATTGGAGACATAAAAATCGAGTTTCGGGATCATTTGGTACGAGAAACGAGGCAGAATAGCTGGCAGAAAAATATATAAAACTAGAGTTTGTTCATTCGGTCATATTTTGAGTTGGGGAGCTCGGATTTGGGCGATTTTCACCATAGGGATTGGGGTAAGTGTTCTCTACTCATTTGTTTTTTGTTATATTTCAATTACCCAATTTTTTCATCACTTTTAAATCAAAAATCAAGAATTTTCATGGAAAAAAATGAGGGTTTGGGTAGAATTAGGGAATTTTGTAAAAAAATCAAATCTTTACCTCGAATTGAGATCGGATTTCGAAACTAATTGTATATTCGGGCTCGTGGGTGAATAAGTAAACGTGATTTGGTTCGAACCCCGAGTTTGGACCAAGCAGGCCAGGGGTCGGGTTTTAACTTCTTCTTTTTTTAGAAAACTTAGGAAAAGTTTATAATTTTCAGTAAAGTTAGTTCCTTTAGTGTTAATTAATAATATTAAGTTAATTATGGTTAGATTCGAGTGTATTGGAGGTGAATTCAAGAGAAAAAGCTATAATGGAACAGTGAGTGGCCTGCGAAGAGGTAAGTGCTTGGTTTAAACTTGACTTGAGGGAATAGGAATCCCCAACCTGGTTGTTATGTGAAATTGCTTGTGTGTAGTGTATAGGTGAAGTGACGAGTACCTATGCACTACCAAATTGTTGTTTACCATGATCCCTTTTCGTTTCCATTTATTTGCTTCCCGGCTTGACTGTTTTATGATTGTTGAGGTTTATATGGTCAAGTGATGATCTTTTGATGTAATAAATCTAAGACCTGAATAAGAGTCACATGTACTTTTGTCTTGATGTTATATAGATCAAGAATGCATTTGGAATATCGTTTTTATGTTTTTCTTTTGAAGATTTAGTGAAGTCTCAAAACTTAGACCAATAAACAAACAAACAAAAAAGTATTGATAATATTGTAGAGTGGGACCCCATACTTTAAAAATGTAAAACGGTAGGATAAGATAAACTATTTAGAGCTCGTTAAATTTAGGTCATGAGTGAATAGATAAAAATATTCATTTATAAGCAACTTTTAGAAATATGTTCAAGTACGTAATTGAATTATTCCGCATATGCCACTTGACTATTTGTTTTCATTAGATTATTGTCAAGTATTGTTTCATGCGTGTTAAAAGTGTTGGTTGTTCCCTTGATTTTGTTATGGTACATAAAGGTTAAGCTGGATGACAGTGTTACGATATTTAGATATATTCTAGTTGGTTTCATTATGAAATAATATTGGATGCAGCCCTTGAGCTATACTCTGTTCTGTTTACAATTGTTGAGATAAACGTGTTGTGAAAGGCTTGACCTCAATTGTGAAAGTTTTTGATTAATAAATCAATTGATAGTGATAAGGGTGGACAATATGTTAGTGATAAGGGCGGCCAGGGGAAATAAATGATAGTGATAAGGGTGGACAGGGGAAATAAATGATACTGATAAGGGTGGACAGCTGAGATAAATGATAGTGACAAAGGTGGACAGGCGAAATAAATGATAGTGATAAGGGTGGACAGGTGGGATCGGGTTGCACGCTGCAACAAGACAGTGATAAGGGGGGACGTTTATGTGTTACTGAATTTAAACACAAAGATTTGGAAAAATTTACTGTTTTACTCTACCGTTTTCCCGTATCTTGCACATTTGGTTATTTTAAATTAAAGTTTGGAAACTTGGAAAGTTGTGTGAAATTTTGGTGACAGACGAGGCCTAGAATAAGCGACTGAGTTATTTTATTTATTCATTATTGCAGTTATATTTCTTGTTTGTGTAGAATTGTTTTATTGGTTTATTATATTATATATATATATATATATATATTGTCACGGGTTAAGATATGATTGCCCCGCCTTAGCCTCGTCACTACTTCGTCGAGGTTAGGCTCGAAACTTACTCAATACATAGGGTCGGTTGTACCGATACTACACTCTGCACTCTTTTGTGCAGATCCAGGTATCGGCCAGCAGTAGAGATTTTTAGTAGCTTCTATTCATTACGGAGACACTAGGTATATCTGCCGGCGTTCGAAGATCCCGAGAGTCTTCTCTTAGTTCGTAGAGATTGTTTTATATTTTCTTAAAACAGTTATATTATTTCTTTCAGCCCATTGATTGTAGTATTCTTCAGTAGTTCGTGAATTGTGACACCAAACCGGGGTAGTCTTAGAGTTATTTATATAATTAATTTGTGGCTCGATCTATTTATTTGCTTATTATTTTATATTTGGATTTATTCTTTGGAAACCATTAGATTAAGTTTACTTTAAATTTATTTTATTATGTTTAAATGGATAATCAAAGGAAAATAGCTAATCGAACTCTAACATTGGTTTGCCTAGCAAGTGTGGTGTTAGGCTCCATCATGATCCCTAAGGTTGGGAATTTAGGTCGTGACAAGTTGGTATCAGAGCACTAGGTTGCTTAGGTCTCACAATTCACGAACAAACTTGCTAGAGTCTGAAGGATCGGTACGGAGACGTCTGTACTTATCTCTCAGAGGCTATGAAGTTAGGAACAATTTCACTTATATTATACTCTATCGTGCAAATTTATTCTACCATTGATGATTGAACTTGTCTATTCTCGTCCTCTCACAAATCTCGACAACGCTCAAAGCGTCTACAACCGGACAGGAGATGAAACCCCAATGACAGCTACGATTAGGGGAGGAGACAGAAGTAGAGCTCAGTCTAGGAAAAAGAGTTATACCGATCGTAAGGTTCGTGATGTGGCATTCATGATTGGAGAGAGGGTATTGCTTCGTGTGTCGCCCATGAAGGGTGTTATAAGGTACGGAAAGAAGGGTAAGTTGAGCCCTAGTTATATCAGGACGTTTGAGATTCTTGATAGACTGGGGGAGGTAGCTTATAGATTTGCGTTGCCTCCAGGGTTATCCTCAGTTCATATGTTATTCCACTTGTCTATACTCAGGAAATATTATGGTGGCCCGTCCCACGTGTTAGATTTTAGCTCTGTCCAGTTGGGCAAAGACTTGACTTATGAGGAGGAGCCGCTAGCCATTCTAGACCAGTAGGTTCGTCAGTTGAGGTCTAAGAGTTTTCCTTCAGTTCGAGTGCAATGGAAAGGTCAACCCATTGAGGCAGCCACTTGGGAGTCCGAGTCGGACATGCAGAGTAGATATCCAAATTTTTTGCCAATTCAGGTAATTTTCTATGTCGGTTCGAGGACGAACGTTTGTTTTAGAGGTGGAGATTGTGATGACCCAAGGGGTCATTTTATGAATTAAGACTTTGTTCTAGGCTTATTAGCCATAAAAAGACTAATTTTAATTACCTCGAGTTGCATGCGCAGTCCGGGCGTGAAACGGAAAAGCTTTTATGTGAAAATATAAGAAATAATAGTTTTTAGAATTAAAATTTGGTTTTAGCTGACTTGAATCAACATTTTTAGTAAACGGACCCGGACCTGTGTTCCGACGATCCCGAGAGGTCCGCGGTAAGATATAGGACTTGGTCGTATGCCCGAAAATGAATTTCGAGGTCCCAAGCCTTAGAAATCAATTTTGGAAAGAAATTATTTTGCTGAATTATTAATGAAATAAAGAAAAGAATTAATATTTGAAACCACTGGTATCGGGCTCGTATTTTGGTTCCGGAGCCCGGTACAGATTTGTTATAGTATTTGAATACTAAATGTGAAGTTTGGTGAGAATCAGAGTTTATTTGACGTGATTCGGACGTCCGGATGAGAAATAGTGAAATTGAAGTGTTCTTGAGAAAAATGATAAGTTTTGAGGTTTAATACATAGTTTTACATGTTATTTTCATGATTTGATCACACGAGAAAGTCCGTATGATGTTTTTAGACTTGCGTGCATGTTTGGTTTAGAGTCCCGAAGGCTCGGGTGAGTTTCGAATAGGTTTTCTTCAAGCATAAATGATATCATATTGAACAAATGAGCTCCGATTTCTTTTTTGATTGAAACATTATATCCGTATTGTAATTACGGACCCGTAGAAAAAAGAATCGTTGAATTTGGATATCGTATGAGGATTTTATGGTCAGTTTACTAAAAATAGGATTGCTAGATTTTTTTTAGATTAATTACGAAATTGCCACTGATAGCGTATTTAAAAATCTGCACTATTTGAAAATATTAAAACCTACATATCTCATTCATTATAAGGTCAAATTGGTATATATGGGCCTGCTTCAGGCTCCCTATAATTTAACTTCTTCTTTATTTATGTAATTCATCCAGCTATTGATTTGTAACAATTTTTGTAAAACAAATATTGGGGATGGCTAGTGAAATGGGGAGGGTAGCCATATAGTTCTGTTAATATCATTTGGTAGAGAGCATGTTTTGAGCTTTACATTATTTCTATCTACATTAGAATTCATGTTTTAGGACCAGCATGTTCATTCAAACCATGCCAAGCATGCACTAGATACCATGTTTATAGGATTTCATGTCTACTGTTTCAGCATCTCATCCATGCTTTATGTTTATCGCTTCGAAATCCTGCTCCTAGAACAATAAACAATGTTAACATAAAAGCTGTTACTCTTTTGCATTCAAAAAATCATGTTTCGATAATTATGTAACGCTTTTGTGCATTTAGAAATCATGCTTTAGGAATACTGTCACTTTAAGGATCATTGACATAAAACTGTCATTTCTGTGCATTTAGAAATCATGTATTAGGCACTCCATTTGCATTTTCTTAACCACGCCTAGTTTTAACTATTGATTCATGAAAAAGGTAAAAACAATCTCACATGCGATTATCTAGTTTTAGATAAAACTGACAACAATCCCTGCATTTTCATAACACCTAGAACATCATGATTTTAGGAAAAAATAACTTCTGAACTGTCTAAATGTTAACATGCTTAAAAATCAGTAGGAAAAACTTATTAGGCCCCTGCTCCTAAGTTTATAAAAACAAAGCTGCATATTTCTGTGCATTGACATTCACTTAGATATCCTGCCTTAGGATTCTGTCTAATGAAACCGCCTCCTGTTTGTGTTTGAGACGTGTTGATTATGTGCATTACTTGTGGAGGTAAATCTGGGCCTCATAAATGTTTTCCTGCATTTATCTGATCAGTCATATTTGTTCTTGCATGTCGCTTAGAATTTTATCCTTTTAAAACCTTAGGGGTCTGCCTAGAACTACCTATACTTAGTGGTCCTAAATTCCTCCAGGGCCCTTGAGAAGGGACGGGTAACAGCACGCATAGAGATCGCTAATTAAATTCGCTTAATAACCGCTAAGGGGTGGGGTAAAGGGTAGATATGGATATGATGACCGGTGCGCTAATTCCACGTGCATCCCCCCGCTGAGGAGTGATTACCAGGCATTCCAGTGATGTGATCCTATAGGATTAACAACTTAGGACTCCTCTATTCCATACATATGTGTGCTTAGACTGCGAATCTTTTCACAATCATTACTTGTTGCCATGTGTATACTTGACTGCTTATTTGTTAGTTGCTAAAATTCACAAAGTTTGTTTGGTCGGGAACCACAGTTGTGGACTTTGAGGGGTGCCTAACACCTTTCCCTTGGAGTAATTTCAAGCCCTTACCCAATCTCTGGTCATTCAATTAGTGTTATTATAACCCTTAATGGGTGCCCTAACTCACCTTAATTCGTTAGGTGGATACTGTTCAAGTCCTTCACACCCCTTTTCCCAAAAGAAAATGAGTTGTCCCAATGACGTCAAAAACCCTGACTAATCCGAAAGGAGAGGAAAAAAAGGGG
>MDKJ01249366.1:0-13989 GCA_005239525.1 Nicotiana knightiana | reverse complement strand
TCATTAATGCGCATAAAATGTAAGGTATATCACATGTTAAACTATGCAATTTAGTCTCGCATCAGTAGCATACTCAGTATCTGAGGATGGAATTATAAGGATTCAGGGAGGAAAGGCTCTATGCCAATTCTTCGAGTGTGAATTTTGGCTCAGTTCAGTAGCATTCTTAGGACACATGGTGTCCAGTAAGGGTATCCATGTGGTCAGACATGTGTGGGTAGAGCTTCCAGAAGCTCAAGATTTCTGTGACCACCGCTTCAGTGTTAGTTCTGCCATCAGCTTCAGGTTTTTACCGCGTATTGTGATGCCTCGAGGGTAGGCGTTGTTTGTGTCTAGATGCAAGAAGGTGTAGTGATTGCGTGATAGTTATGGTCTTCAGAAGTGTATGGATAGATATTATGATTGAGGCTCGCGGGCAGGGGTATCTCCTGCGGGTTGTCCTAGGGTGTGTGGTCCCTATGTAGTTCTGTAATAATTTCTTGTCTACCAGTAAATGATATATGTTGTAATTGGAGTTTAGATCGCTTGTGGAAGTTGGCGTGACTATTATAATGGTGAATGTGAGATTTGCAGATGACTTGAGCTGTTAGACGGATGGTGTTATTATGGGCATTGTGAATTATTGTTTGTCTCGATCGTTGTCTTTGAGCCAAGTGGGGGAGTCTGGTAATGATAAGTTGATTGCACGATTTTGTGTGGTATGGGTTTCAATTCGAGGTATACTGTTAAATCAGCTGTGACCTGCAGGTGTGGGGTATGGGAATGTCACGAGTAATAGAAATTTCTTCGATATAGGTTGTAATGTACTCTGTTGGGTAATTGGGTTCTATTGAATGATTTAGTGGAAATTGTAAAAGGTGTAGTGTGTGCAGTGTATGAATTTGCTTGTGGCTTCAAGTGAGTGGATTACTTTCCTTGTATGTTAGTGTGCAACTGGGTCATGTCGATTCTGTCTAATTGGTCAGTGTGATTGAGATTTACGTTAGCGGATGTCAAGACTTGTGGCATATCTACATCATCACGGATTCTACAAATCAGTATCAGGAAGGTGAAGGTAATGGCTTTAGATTCGCAGGAAGTCTCTTCAGGGTAAGTATCTTGAATGTGGTACTTTTGGGGATATTTGAGAGAGTATTCGGCGGCTTATGAACCTTAGACGGTATGGTTTTATGCTTGGGTCGCGTGTGGTGAGTCTGGTTTAAAAATTGTGGTATTACGGCAGGAAGAAGTATCAATTTGAAGGTAAGTCAGAAGAAACTTGGGTAAATAGGGCAACTTGGTAGTAGGTCGGATCGACATGGTAAGGGATACGATTAGTTCTTTGGGTGTTCATAAGGTGACGAGTTTTTTTGGGTGTTTCTTAGCAATGGTCTTTGATTTTTGGTGACCTGCGTAGCTTGGTTAAGTTAGAAGAATTCAGTCCTAATGGTTTGGTGTTGTGTAAATGGGATTTTGGATAGTTCCTTATGGTTTCTACCGCGGTTAAGGGTGCATATTTTCTTTTGACGTGTAGTGAATTTTCTTCTAAATGGGATCAAATGGAAGTTCTTGGCTAGTTGGGTACGTAATTGCTTGTGGCTCAGAAGGGACCATGGAGTTCCCGTATTTTTCCTAGGTTGGTATGGCGTGTGCGGTATGTTGGGTAGAGTGTAGATTTGCATATGTAAGGTCACGGTTCGGTTTTGGAAGGAAGGTCATAAATTCTTAGGCAACATGGGCAGCTTCAGATGACTAGGTAGATGATATCACTAATTGGTGCGACTTGATGAGGGTATACATTTCAGAAGGAGCAATGTGTTTGAGTTAAGGGTACTTCATTGGTATCACGACACCCTATTGTTGGATCGACTATTAATATTCAGGGTTTCTTGGTAAACAGAAGAATTATAGGGGTATCCCTCTTGGAATGAGTGAGTATTTGGGATGTGTTATGTATTCGAGCGGTGGATTTGAGATCAGAATGGTAATCCGTACATTCATGGACTTCGAGACTGAGAGTTCTCATAAACAGGATAATTGTGGAAGTGAATTATGAAGATGCGAGCTGAGCTAGTCAATGTTAGTATGTACCATGACTCTGTCATTATGAACTTTTCGGTAAGTTGTCTACCTATTGTGGGTGATCAAAGTTAATTTAGGGTCATTGGTAGGCTAATATGGGTGTGTGTTCTGCACCGGGTCGGAATTGTTGGCTCTGAATTTCTTCTATTGAAATGTACCATTCGATTGTGATTGAGTTTATTCATGTTCTAGAGTGATCTTTGAGTTACCCTTCGGTGTTGCGAGGAGTGGTGATTATTGGTTATATGCACATACGGTGCGGTTCTAATTGGGCTTTATAGCTAGATTTGAGTAAGGTAAGTAATTGGGTGTTGCGGGATTGAGACGTGTTGGTTGTATACCTTCTGTTTCGGGTGGCATGCTATCGTCCGGTTTCCCCCGTGGTTATGGCAATGCACTTTGAGTACTTGATGTCGAATTTTGAATGCTTATTGATTTTGGGCAAGGTATCTTGAAATATTCAAGTGGACCAGTGGTTAGATGAGATAGAGCAGTGTATCAGAGTTATGTAGGGGTATGACCTTTATATTGGATTCGTGTGTTTTGATTTTTACGGTGTGTGCCAGGCTGTTAGCATGATATGGTGATGGTAATTGTTAATGGCAGGATAATTCTCTCGTATGGATCTTTTATATAATTTGATTACATTGGGAAGTTGTTGTTAAGTGCACAAGTTGCACATGTTTTGGCTTCAAATTGTATCAATGTGTCATGTCATCAGGGTGGTCGTGATGGATGAGAAGAGGTCATTGGACCTAGAGTGAATATTTTCAGAATTTTCTACAGCATAGTTGGAAGGATAAATATTGGGAGTCGGCTTAGAAATCTGCTTATAATTCCTGTTTGGGATGGGGGAGTTTCATGTCTGACTAATCGGACGAATGGTTGTTAGTTCTACGTGCTTCTTTCATCATCGGTAGTATATGGAGGTGTTAGAGCGAGGCATTTCTTGATAAGAGGTTATGTACCGGTATTGGGTTGTTCTGAGCAGTTATTATGGTTAAGAGTTATCGCTATGAGTGTTTGAGTCACGCGGTGTATTATGTGATTTCATCTTGGGTGCGTATATGGCTTGATTCAACATGTTCAGACTTGTTCAGTTTAGAGTTATGGGAATTTTAATCTTGTATATTATTTCAGAAGTGGGAATTTGGTTCTTCGGTTTAGGGGTTAAGATTGGATTTCGAGGTTTCAACGGTATTGTGATATTGGACCTATATGTGATAGGGTGACGTGGGATCACCCTCGGGTATGTGCATGGTATGCTACATAACAATTTGATGGTGTTGGAGAACAACTCTTGGCACGTTCGAGGACGAACATATGTTTAAGTGGGGGAGGATGTAACGACCCGGCCAGTTGTTCCGAGAGTTTAGCCCCGTTTCCCCATTTCTGCTTCATGTTTATGTGGTTCAGCTTCATTTATGTGTGTTGGGTCGGTTGGTTCGGGTTCAGAGTGGTCATGGTAATAATTGAGGCATTTAGTCTCTCAAGGTAACCTAATAGTTGAGAAAGTCAACTGAGAGTTGACTTAATGGTGAACGACCTCGAAATGCGGATTTTATTTCTCGGATAGCTTCGTTAGGTTATTGGGGCTCAGGAGTGTATTCAGAATGAAGTTTTGATGTCCGGTGTAGAATTAGGCTTGAATTGGCGAAAGTTAGTTTTTGGCGATTTCCGGTCGGCAGTGAAAATAGGCTATCGGAGTTCGAATGGGATTCCGGAAGTTGCAACACGTCCATAATGTCATTTTGGGTATGTGTGCAAAATTTCAGGTCAATCAGATGTGTTTTGTCTAGTTTCGGCATCATTGGCGAGATTTAGAAGTTTTAAAGTTCATAAGCTTGAATTTGATGTAATTTTGGTGTTTTCATGTTGTTTTTGGTGTTTCGAAGGCTCGACTAGGTTTGAATAATGCTATGGGGTGTGTTGGTATGTTTGGTAGGGGCCCCGAGGGGCTCGGGATTGATTTCGGATGGTTAGCGGAGTTTTGAACTTGGAAAATTGCAGCAAATGGCTACTGGTGTAAGATTTTGGTGTTGGCCGCACCTGCGGATTGGTAACAGCAGGTGTGAAAGTCCATGCGCAGGTTCGAAGGGAGTCTAGCTAGGAGAAGTCGCAGCTGCGAAGAGTTGGCCGCACCTGCGAAGCCGCAGGTGCGGGGAAGGGGTTGCAGGTGCGAGAATTGGTCCATTAGTGGGTTTTCGCAAGTGCGCACCTGGGACCGCAGAAGCGGGTCCGCAGTTGCGATTAAAGGTCCGCAGGTGCGAAATTGCTGGGTAGAACAGTATAAAAGAGGCCTCCGTGAAATTTTATTCATTTCACCATTTTTGCATGCAGTTGGAGCTCATTTGAAGAGAGAATTCGTGGGTCTTCAGTGGAGGTAAGTTCCTGAGTTATTAAAGTCGTTTCTATGTTATTTTGTTCGGATTAGGCTTGTATTTGAAGGATTAAAATATGAAAAAGTTTCGAAAATGGGAGGAAAGGTTTGAGAATTTCTTTTGGCAATTTTAGTGGGCAATTGTGGTCCGATTTTGATGTTCTTGGTATGTACAGACTCGTGGGAGGATAAGTGTTCTTGTGATGTAAATTTTATCGGATTCCAAGACGTGGGCCCGGGGCTCGGGTTTGGCCGAATTTCGAAATTCTTGTATAATTTGATAGTTTTCGATTGGGTTGTGTTCCTTGGTTCTATATTGATGATATTAAACTAATTTTGGCTAGATTCGGAGAAATCAGGAGCCAATTTGAGGGGCAAAAGCATAGCGGACTAGTGTCGTGGCCCGGTAGAGGTAAGTAATGGTTATAAATCTTGTCCTGAGGGTATGGAACCCCGGACTACATAATTCTCACTGGTTTTAGAAAGGTGCACATGTCGGATGACGAGTATGTGGCGCATACTAATTTTTGGATTGGACTAGTTCCTCCCCGCGGAAACTAATGAGTTGCATATTTTACTCAAAACCTTATGTTAAATTATGTTCTAAAGATTTGCGAAATATTTGGGCTATAAGCCGTGTTTGGGGCCTCGTGCCGATCTGTTTAGACCATTTGAGGGCTTTTCACTGCTGTTTTTCCTCACTATTTATTGATGATTTCACTCAGCTGCATTGTGCATACTGTTTTCAAAACTCAGCCTGATTTACACCACTTTAAGATTTAAAATGATGTTTTGGGTCGAGTACCGTGTTATATTGATTCGCCTGAGGGGCCTTTTGAGTGGTTCTGCTGAGTGAGGCCGAGTGCCTGATTGTGAGGTGTTGAGTGATGGTGAGGTGCTGAGTGATATTAGCGCTTGGGCTGAAGGAGCCCCTCCGAAGTCTGTACACACCCCTAGTGAGCGCACAGGGTGCCGAGTGCCGAGTGCCGAGTGACGAGTGATTGGGAGGCATGAGTGACTGTGAGGTGCTGAGGGACTGATTATGAGTGATGGGTAGGTATGACCGAGGAGCTGATTATGAGTGACTGTGAGGCATGCCTGAGGGGTTGATTATGATACATGTTTTGCCCGAGGGGCTACTTATGATTTTACTACTTTAACTCTGAGCTTATGAAATGTGTTTTTCCCGAGGAGCCTCTATATGATTCATTTCATTTTCATACTAAATCTTTCGGTTTGAAGTTTTTGAAATTATACATTCTTCAAAGGATTTTCCTGAAGTTGGTTTTAAGGCATGATGATTTCATATATCTATGTTATACTATTGGAAAGTAAGGTTGTGTATATTGTGATTTGATGGCATTGGTTTAATGTGTTTCCTTGCCGCTTAGACTTGATTTATTTTCATTACTACTGCGTTGGCGTACTCACATTACTACCTGCACCTCTGTGTGCAGATTCAGGTGCAAATATCGAGCATTAGCCATTTATTCCGCGCGGAGCCGAATTTGCGGGATATAGATGTAGTTGTTCAGCGTCCGCAACATCTCTGTTTTTCTCTTCTTGTTGTATCTAGCTTTCATTCGGAGGTTTTGTATTATGATAGTATATTTTGGCTTATTCTTCTAGATGCTCATGACTTGTTGGCTCCGGGTTTTGGGGTTGGTGGCACTATTTATTGGCCTGCTTTATTTAGTAAACTCTATATATTTATGAAATGCTTGGATTTTGAAAGAAATTGTGAACATGTGGTTATTGGGTAGCCTAGTTCCACGATAGGCGCCATCACGGCCGGTTTAGGATTTGGGGTCGTGACACTGATGCAGCCGCAAAAAAGCCCTAAAAGGCACTGAACAATTACAGAACCAACCCGGAAATGCCACGTGGCATAAGCATTAAATGGAAGTGACAAGCGATGCTTACGTACAGAAAAAGATGCAATGATTCGAGTGAAGCAGCGGCAAAATATTCCCGCTATAAATGAGTATCCATTCCCTATATAAGGGAGTATAATATAACCTGTAAAGGGACATCCGAACTACTATTGCAATACACTTAACTTTTCTTACATCTCATTGATTTTTCTTTATTACTTACAATCAGTCTTGCCTTGGTTATCAGAAACCCGTGTTCATCCTAAAAATAGCTTTGGTCAAAGGATCTAATTCTTTGGTTAAACAATATATATAATTTATCATCATATATATATATATTTTTAAATTGATTCATCGACTTATAACTTACTTAGATGCATCGTTGAATATTAAAAACAAAAAGTTTGACCTATATCTATTAATAGTAAAAACAAAACGTCTCGACCTCTATCGATTAATCTGTGTCATGCATTATTAGTATGAATGGAAAATAGAAGAATTAATACTAGGAAAACAGGGTTAGATTCTTTTAGGGGTAGATCACTTGTGAAGATCCTAATTAGTATATATAATTTATCATCAAATATATCTGTTTGTAAATTGATTCATCGACTTATAACTTATTTAGATGCATCGATGAATATTAAAAATAAATTATTTTGGCCCATATCGATTAATATAAAAAACAAAATGTCTCGACCTAAAATAGAAAATATTATATTGGTTTATCGATTGATAAATTATTCGTACATAGTAATATAAGATTGATCATAAATTACAATATAGTGTATGTGTGTTTGTGTGAAATTACTCATATATTTGGTCGGTATTTGGTCATACGGTCAACACCTAATGTACCGACCAATGATGGTCGGTAAATATGAAAAACAGACCTGAAATATACGGGATTTGTAACGATCCGATCGTTCGTTCTGAGTATTTATAGCCCCATTTCCCCCATATATGTTTATTTATGTGTTGTTCACCTGTGTTGAGTAGTGTCGAGTTGGAAAGTTTAGGTGCAGAGGAGTTTTGGAGTGAAATGACCATTTCGTTTCTTACTTAGAGAGCTAAGTTAGAAAAGTCAACCAAAAGTTGACCTATGAGTAAACAAACTCGGATTTGGATTTCTATAATTCGGCTAGCTTCATTGGGTGATTTTAGGCTTAGGAGTGTGTCCGGAATGTAATTTAGAGGTCCGTGATAGAATTAGGCTTGAATTGGCGAAATTTTAAAATTTGGCGATTTTGGTCGACAGTGGAAAATTAGGTATCGGGGTCGGAATGGAATTCCGGAAATTGGAGTAGGTTTGTTGTGTCATTTGGACGAGTCTGAAAATTTTGAGGTCATTCAGACGTGGTTTGATAGGTTTCAGCGTCGTTGGCGAATGTTGGAAGTTTAGAAGTTCTCAGGCTTGAATTCGAGGCTGATTTAGTATTTTGGTGTTGTTTTGGGTGTTCCGAAGGTTCGATTAAGTCCAGGAAGTGATATATGGCTTGTTTGAATTATTGGTTAAGGTCCCGAGGGGCTCAGGACGATTTCAGATGGTTAACGGGAAGTTTAGAGTTTGGAAAATGCTGCTGGTGTGAAGCCTTCTGGTTTTTCCGCACCTACGGATAGGGGACCACAAGTGCGAGTCCGCAGAAGCGGACGAGGGATCGCAGAAGCGGAAACGTCCAAGAGGAGGAAGACCGCAGATGCGGAGGATTGACTGCACCTGCGGAGTCGCAGGTGCGGTAGGTGAGTCGCAGGTGCGGATTTGGACCTTAAGTGATTTCGTGCAGGTGCGCACCTGGGACCACAAGTGCGGGTCCACAGGTGAAATAACATAGCCGCATGTGCGGTCATCGCTTGGAAGAACCTATATAAGTAACTCCTCGCGAAATTTTACTCTTTTTCCACCATTGTTGAACGGGTTTTTGAGCTAGGGCAGTGTTTTTCAAGGGAGAATCAAAAGACATCACTGAGGTAAGTTGTTTTGGGATTAATTACACGTGTTTATGATGTTTTTTCATTGATTAGGCATGAAATTTATAGGAGTTTAGGGTGAAAATTAAGGAGTTAAGGCTTGAGTTTTGGAGAGTTTTAAGTGAGGATTTGAGGGACCAAATGGAGTCCGATTTTGATAAATTTTATATGGTTAGACTCGGGATAGGAAGAGGGTTTTGATCCTTCCATTGTTGACTATTTTCGAGATGTGGGCCGCGGGGCCGGGTTTTGGCCGATTTTGGATTTTGGCATATTTTTGTAGTTTTATTGTGGAATTCGATTCGTTAGCCTATGTTGATGGTATTAATCTGATTATGGTTAGATTCGGAGCTCTTGGAGACCGAGTTCAGAGACGAGGGCATCCCGGAATAGGATTTTACGCTGCTAAGATAAGTAACAGTTTTAACTCTAGCTTTGAGGGTATAAACCTGAAGAGTTTGATATCATGTTATTGTTTGGAGGTGATACCCACACTAGGTGACGGGTGTGTGGGTGTGCACCGCGAGAGATTGAGACTTGATCCATCCCATGAGGCTTAATGGCTATTATCTGTGGTTATGTGTTTACTTGTTGTTGAACTTGTTTGCCTTCATGTTAGAGATCATGTTTGGGCTTTATTCATGCTCACATTATTTGTACTCAGTCGTTGAAATTATGATTCATGTTTAGCTCAGTCTCTATTATTTTGCTGATATGCTGTGATACTTGATGTGGGTTGTGTCCCCTTATTTGTTGTGAATTGTGAGGCTGGAGAGGTACACGACTGAGTGAGGCCGAGGGCCTGGATGTGAGGATATTAATACCATAGCGCGTGAGCTGTCCACGTAGCACGTCAGCTGTCCGTGCGGATCCAGGAAATTGATATTGTAGCGAGTGAGCTCTCCGCGTAGCACGTGAGCTATCTGTTCTTAGCGCAGAGTGTTGAGTGATGAGTACTGGAGTGACACTGCTGTGAGGTAATATTCACTTCTGTTGTTGCTGTATAATCTATTAAATTTCTTTGTGCCATTTACTAAGTTATGGGAATTTACCTGTTTATTCATGTATTGATAAATTTTGAAATAAATAAATAATTGGACTATTTTTCTTAGCTCGTCACTACTGCTCAGTTCCTTAGTTTTTTTTGTTACTACTGAGTCGGTTGTAGTCATACTACACCCTGCACTTTATGTGCAGATCCAGGTGAGTTGGAGTGCGACAATCGTTGATCTCAGGCTGACTATCCGTGGAGATTGCAAGTTAGTTGTCTGAGTCCGCAGGACCTTGTCTCTCCTTCTACCATTTATTCTTTTAGACAGTACTATATTTTAGTTCATAGTTTTAGACGCTCGTGACTTAGTGACACCCTGATGTTTGGGGATAGCTTCCGTATATTTATATTAATTATATTTAGAATCGATTTAGTTTATGAGAAATTTAAAAGTTGATATTGTTTTATTAATTTCATATAATGGATATAGTAGAAATTTTCGAAATAGGCTTGCCTAGTCACATGATAGGCGCCATCACGACCATGTTTGAATTTTGGGTTGTGACAAGGTGGTATCAGAGCTTAGGTTACATATGTCTCACAAGTCATGAGCAGGTTTAGTAGAGTCTTGTGGATCAGTACGGAGACGTCTGTACTTATCTTCGAGAGGCTGCAGAACCTTTAGGAAATTTCACATTCTTGGATTCTCATTGTGAGTTCTGTGTATTCTAGTAACTCCACACCTGTTATTTTGTTCTCTCATAGATGGTGAGGACTCGTGCTACCGATCAAGAGGGGAAGTCACCAGCTAGGGCCGCGAGAGGCCGAGGCCGCGGTAGAGGTGTTGGTAGGGGCGGAGTCATCGCCAGCGCAGCAACTGGGGCAACACCTACAGATCCCCTAGTTATTCCCGCTCAGGGCCAGGTCTTGGAGGTAGATGTTCCGGCGGGACCAACTCAGGCACCACCTGTGCCTATTATTATTCTAGGCCTTCAGGAGGCCCTGGCCCAGATTCTATTAGTGTGTACGGGCCTTGCCCAGGCGGCTTCAGTTACTACGGCCGCAGCTAATTCTCAGGCTGGGGGAGGCACTCAGACTCCCGTCGCGCACACCTAAGCAGGTAATTCAGGGACTTCAGACACCGGGGACACCTCCAGCCCAGCCGGTTGCAGCTGCTCAGGACTATGTAGCTCCCGTGATGCCAGAGGACGATCAGTTCAAATTGGAGAGGTTTGAGAGACTCTAGCCTCCGTCATTTAGTGGTGCTGAGGGTGAGGATGCACAGGGTTTCTTGGACAAGTGTCATAGGATGCTTCAGACCGCAGGTATTCTAGAGACTAGTGGGGTCTGATTCACTACTTTCCAGTTTTTTGGGGCTGCACTTAATTAGTGGGAGGCTTACGAGGGACGTAGGCCGGTGGGCACCGCGCCCCTTTCTTGGCAGTAGTTCTCCACTCTCCTTCTGGAGAAGTTTGTACCTGAGTCCCGTAGAGAAGAGATGCCCAGACAGTTTGAGCAGCTTCGTCAGGGTGAGATCTCTGTTACACAATACGAGATGCGGTTCTTTGAGTTGTCTCGTCATGCGGCCGGGTTGGTCCCAACAGACCGCGAGCGGATCAGGATGTTTGTGGATGGTCTCGATTTTGAGCTTTGATTGCTTATAACCAGAGAGAGTATTCGGTGCTACCTTTGATGAGTTCGTCGTTAATGCTCGACAGATTGAGATGGTTCGAGGTCAAGAGAAGGCCGAGAGGGAGGCTAAGAGGCCTTGTATTCAGGGTGGTTTAAGTGGTGTTCTTTAGGGAGGTCGGGTTCAGCAGGGTCAGTTTCAGCAGGATCAGTCATCATTCAGTGCACTGCCAGCGCAGGGTTTTCATCATGCTCTGTCCGCTCAAGTATTGCAGGGCAGTTCTTTTGGGCAACATGAGCAGCAGTTTCGTCAGAGGACGAGTTGTTTCGAGTGTGGGGATTTCAGACACATTATGAGGAATTGCCCGAGGCTGTTGAGTAGGACTCCAAAGCGGAGTGCTTGCCCGCCGGCACCAGTTCCTCCACCACCTTCCGAGCCAGCTAGGGATGGATTTCAGCCAGCTAGAGATGGATTTCAGTTAGTTAGGAATGGATCTCAATCAGCTAGGGGCAGAGCCCAGTCAGATAGGGGTCGCCCGAGAGGGGGAGGCCGATTAGGGGGTGGTCAAGCCCGTTTCTAGGCTCTCCCAGCCAGACCAGATGATTTTGTTTCAGACGATGTGATTCCAGGTACACATTCTAACTCGTTCGAGGACAAACACTTGTTTAAGAGGGGGAGGATGTAACGACCCGGTCGTTCATTCTGAGTATATATAGCCCTATTTCCCCCATCTATGTTTGTTTATGTGTTGTTCAGCTGTGTTGAGTTGGAAAGTTTGGGTTCAGAGGATTTTGGAGTGAAATAACCATTTAGTTTCTTAATAAGAGAGCTATGTTAGACAAGTCAACCAAAAGTTGACCTATGAGTAAACAAACTCGGATTTGGATTTTTATAATTCGGTTAGCTTGGTTGGGTGATTTTAGGCTTAGGAGTGTGTCTGGAATATAATTTGGAGGTCCGTGGTAGAATTATGCTTGTGTAAAGACCCGTAAAATTTCTATGTCTAAAATAATGTCCGAATAGGTCCCTGTGCTGTTATAACTGTAGAAATTCTTAAAACGGTCCTATTTTGAGTAAAAAGCATCCCAAAACTTGAAAAATTAAATTTTCCAAAAATTGCGTATGCGACGCACTATGCAATCGCATAACAAGTATGCGGACCGCATAGTGGTGGCATAACTGCACAGTCTACTGTCCAAAGAGAGGACAACTATACGGCCTCGCATTTTGGGTATGCGGACCGCCATAGTTGTCGCATTCTTGCCCCATGGTTTTTGCGAGGGAGGTTATGCGATGCACTATGCGATCGCATAACAGCTATGAGAACCGCATAGTGGTCGCATACCTGATAAGTGTGGTTCCCATTTTGGCCCAGTTGAAGGCCAACTATGCGACATGAATGCAGACCGCATAGAAGGAATGCGATCTCATTCCTGACCGCATCTCTGTGTCGGGGCTCCTATTTTCTAAATTTTAAACCCGACCCCCTGTTTTACAAAACACCCCTTCCTTTCATTTTTAACGAATTTCTGACCAAAAATAGAGAGAAAAGAAGAGAGTTCTTGAGAGAGAAGGTTTCACATCATCCAATTTGGTTTTCCAAAATCATTCAAGCCCGGAAATTATCAAGTTATTGTCATCTTCTTCACTCAAAGAGGTAAGTCTTCATCCTATTTCCCCGATTTCCTAGATTTTGTGTAAGAATAAAACACACATAGGTTGGTTCAAAAGTGAAATCTTGCATGCATGTGAATTAAATCCCATAATCTAGTAGAGGGAAGAACAAGCTTGGGTAATTATTCTCAAAAGGGGGTTAGTAGTCTAAAGGGTCACATAATGTTTGATAAAAATGCTTAATTAAGTATAAGATTCCTAATTCTAAGTGAAATATGTCACATTGTGGAATAGATTGATGGTGCTAGACGGTCTGGTGAATTGTGATAGAAATTAAAAAGGGGACGACTCGAGGTATGTGTGGCTAACTTTAATCTTCGTAGAGTCACTTTGTTGGTGTCCAAATATTCGGTATGAGTTTCTTGCTGAGTATATGTGAATTGATTGCCCGATTTTGTTGAGGTGTGAGATTGCATTCTCTGATTTGTCTTAGTCGATTATCGTGATAATTGAGATTGTGAAAGGTGACTTCTATGTGATTACTCTAACATGTGCAAGGTTCGTTAAATGCTTGAGTATGTTGGTATGGAAGAATGATAACAAATTCAAATGTGTAAATGTATCTAAGTGATAAAGGCTATGTAACAAGTGATGAAGGGGAATTGTGAATTGATCTAATTGAACTAAATGACCATGGAAATATCGTATATGACTCATTGTTGGCAAGGTTTATTGTGGCTTAACTTCATATGGATTGTTTGTTGTAATGAATTTATATTCTTGTTGAAGAATACCTTTGTGGTTGAATTAATGGATGATAAATACTGTTGTGAACACATGATTGTTTGGGTGTTATGAAATTGTACTCTTGATGATATGTATCCCTGTGATTGCATTGTGGGCCATTATTGTTTACTATGCAATGCGATGTCTGGTGGGATCGGGTTGCACGCCGCAACACGAAGTAATAAGGGTGGAGAGGTAATAAGGGTGAAGTGTAATATTGTACCGTGGTATCGGGTTGCACGCCGCAACACGAAGTAATAAGGGTGGAGAGGTAACAAGGGTGGAGTGTAATATTGTAAGGTTGGATCGGGTTGCACGCCGCAACAGAATGTAATAAAGCTGAAATGTGATTATGTCGAAATTAGAATCTGTAAAGCTCTCAATTGTACTTGTTGCTATATCACTGTGCACTATGTGTTGGTTCCTTTAACTGCTTTCTATCTGTGCATTTCTTGATTTTACTTTGAGTAAAGTTTGCTCATACATGCTAGTACTATTCCACAGTACTAACGTCCCTTTTGCCGGGGGGCGCTACATCTTTTATATAGATGTAGGTGGGTGCATAGTAGGTAGCTCAGTTCACCGTTAGTGGTGCCTTCTCCTCATCTTTCAGCAAGTACTGGTGAGCCCCACTTCCTCCCGGGGCCGTGTGTAATTTATGCCATCTCTTTTGAGTCTATTATGT
>ML400793.1:43052-55252 GCA_005239525.1 Nicotiana knightiana | reverse complement strand
ACTGGGGACCCCTGGCGTTTGGGCTCTAACGCCCCCCTAACGCCAGGAGGGGCTGGCGTTATGTCCCTAACGCCCCCCTAACGCTAGGGGGGGCCAGGCCTTATGGGGTAAACGCCCCCTAACGCCAGGGGGGGCCAGGCTTTATGGGGCAAACGCCCGGCTATCGCCCGGGCGTCTCCTTTTGCGTATTTTTGACGTATTTGCATCCCTTTAGCTCCGTTTCCATTTCCAATTCACCTACACATGAAATAAACTCCATTAAGCACATAACAAGTGTAATTTTATCATTAATGCGCATAAAATGTAAGGTATATCACATGTTAAACTATGCAATTTAGTCTCGCATCAACGACTCTAAGGTGCTGCTCATGCTCATCTCGGCTGCGAGAGTATATCAATATATCATCAATGAAAACAATCACAAATGAGTCCAAATAAGGCCTGAACACTTGGTGCATCAACTCCATTAAAGCGGCGGGGGCATTTGTCAGCCCAAATGACATCACCAAGAACTCATAATGCCCGAGTGCGAAAGGTTGTCTTAGGGACATCGGACGCCCTAATCCTTAGCTGATGGTAACCAGATCTCAAGTCAATCTTGGAAAACACTGAAGCACCCTGAAGTTGGTTGAATAAATCATCAATCCTCGGCAAAGGATACTTGTTCTTAATAGTAACCTTATTCAACTGCCGGTAGTCAATACACATCCTCATCGAGCCATCTTTCTTCTTGACAAACAATACTGGAGCACCCCAAGGAGAAACACTAGGCCTAATGAAGCCTTTATCAAACAAATCCTGCAACTGATCTTTCAACTCCTTCAACTCTGGCGGGGCCATACGATACAGCGGAGTAGAAATAGGCTAGGTGCCCTGAGCTAACTCAATATAAAAATCAATATCCCTGTCGGGTGGCATACCCAACAAGTCAGCAGGGAAAACCTCTGGAAACTCACGAACCACGGGCACAGACTCCAGGGAAGGAACCTCGGCGCTAGAATCACGAACATAGTCCAGATATGCCAAATAGCCCTTCCCAACCATGCGCCGAGCCTTCATATAAGAAATAACTCTACCAGAAGAATGACTAGGAGTTCCCTTCCACTCCAAACGAGGCACCCCTGGCAAAGCCAAGGTCACTGTCTTGGCATGATAGTCAAGAATAGCATAATAGGGGGATAACCAATCCATCCCCAATATAACATCGAAGTCAACCATATCCAGAAGCAAAAGATCAACCTGAGTCCCCAGACCACCCATGACTACTAAGCAAGCACGGTAGACTCGATCTAACACTATAGAATCACCCACCGCTGTAGACACATGCACAGCATTACTCAAGGAATCACGGGGCATACTCAAATAAGGGGCAAAATATGAAGACACATAGGAAAATGTAGAACCCAGATCAAATAACGCCGAAGCCTCTCGGCTGCAAACTGAAACTGTACCTGTAATAACTGCATCAGAAGCCTCGGCATCAGGCTTGGCAGGAAAAGCATAGCACCGGGGCTGAGCCCCTCCGATCATCTCTGGGTCGACCTACTGCAGCCTGACCTCTACCTCTCATGGCATGTCCTCCACCTCTATGAGTCTGACCTCTACCTCTGGCACCCCGACCACCACCTCTAGCTGGCTGGGGGGTAGGGGTGCGCATGCGGGAACCATGGCACAGGAACCCTGATACTGAGGACCACTAGAAGCTCGGGGACAATACCTGATAATGTACCCCGGAACACCACAAGAATAACATGGCCGCTGCTGATATGGCTGGGGACTCTGGAACTGTCCCTGACGACCCTGGTAACCACCCTGATAACTCTGAAGCGGCGGTTCACTGATAGGTGCTGGTGGTGCACCAATAGGAGCTGACGGTGCACTGTGAGCTACCTGAAGTGCCGACTGATAGGGTCTGGGAGGATGACCTCTGCCTGAAGAATCCCTGCCCCCAGATGAGGCTCCACTGAAACGACCGAAGTGACGGGGCCTCTTGTCAGCCCCCTGACCACCACCGTGTGACATAATCATCTCAATCCTCCTGGCCACATTAGCCGCATCCTGGAACGAAATAACAGTACGTGAATCTCTAGCCATCTGAAGTCTGATAGGCTGAGCCAATCCCTCAATAAATCTCTGAACCCTCTCCCAATCAGTGGGAAGTATCATAAGAGCATGCCAGGCTAGAGCATGTCGTATAGTTTTTGCCTAAAAAGTTGATGGCCAACTCTGCGTCCGTAAACCTTAACAATGACTGCATGTTGCCATGGTGTGTAAATTCGATTCTTATCTTCACTTGAAAGAGGGATGAATAGAGAAGGGTCTGTAGGGGGCCTCAGTTTCATCAAGGAATGAATGTGGATGAAAACTTGGAGTAGATGAAACGATGGGTAAGGGACCTAGGGTGACATGTGAAAATAGTGAAGTAAGATATGGTTTTGTACTGGCTCCAGAAGTATTTGAGTGAAAGTCATGATTGTCAATGTTCATATCAGTAGAAGGTAGGAGAATGGAAGATGAAGGAGAGTTGGGGTCGGAGGTTTGGGGGATTGGAGAAGGGAATTCGTAGGGTTTACTATTCATCATGTTTTACAGAGACCGACTCTTATGCTAGCACTAACTCAAGTGAAAGCGAAGATCTTTGCAATTTACGGTATTTACTCCGTTCTTCGTATTCTTTTTTATTTTATTTTTCACTCTCTTATTTTAGTAAACAATATATTGAATAATATGATATTTCACATTACATAATAAGCCCTTTTTTTTATATGCATAGTAATTATTTCGTTACCAGATTTTCTAATTTTCTTAATTCTTTAGACCATAATAAACTTTGAAAAAAGGAAAATACTTCTCGCTGCATCATATTTCAAACTTCAATATAAAATGAAATGAGATCTTCATCGTTCTTCGGTATAAATATGAAAGGTACTCCTTCCGGTCCAAAATAAATGTATTTTTGGTTATTTTTACACAGATTAAGAAATTCACCTTTTAACATTAATTATCATTGAAATTGACCATATTAATCTTTACTATCTCTTCACATAAACATTCCTAACATATACTCCAACATTATTTACTCCAAGGGCAACGTAGGAAAAAAATAATTAATTCATTCTTGATATCTGAAAAAATCGTTTATTTTGGACTACAAAAAAAAATCTAAAAAATCACTTATTCTGGACCGAAGAAAGTATCAAATACGTAGTACTTTAGCACATACACATTTATTAATGACAATAGAAGTTGAAAAATGTATCTATAGTAAAAGGAGGATGAACGAATTAAATACTTAATACTCATAATATATTTAATAATAGATTTTCTTATTTTTAGTTTTTTTTTCTTTTCAAACAACTGAATGAAATGGAAAGCTAACTTTTTTTCTATTTTGCTCTTTTATAAATATAGTTCCTTGCAAATTGTTGAAGCTATATAGCGTTATAACATTAATGATTAACTTGACAAATTTATTTCTAATTAACCGAATATAAATTGGCTCATATATCAAGTATATTATATAATGATTGACTAAGTTTAGTTATAATATAATCATAATATTAGATAAACTTAAATAAGAATTCAAATAAGGGGTGGTAGCGTTCTTTCAATTTAAACCACATAAAAATAGTGAAAAGTTGAAAAATATGTTTTCCTACTATAAAATCTCATTTTATTTTCAAATATTTGCATAATACAAAATAACAATCCCTTTCCTCTTAATTTTTCCGAAGATTTTCTTAAAATGTTTCTTGTTTACAAAATGACATTCCTTTTCCCTTAATTTTTCTGATGATATTGTTAATTTTTGATGACGTTCTTTTTCCTTTTTCTCGAAGATTTTCTAAAATATTATTTATGGTTTGATAATTCAACAATTTAAACATGTCTATAATTTTTGTTAAACTAAATTTAACCTTGAAGTGTTTCCCAAATTAAACTTTAATTGACTCACTTAAAATCTTGTGGCATTAAAGCTAAATAAAAATATTATAAGTTGTAATGTCTGTGATGCTATCCAGTTTAATATTAGAAGAAGGCCATAAAAATGAAAAACTCTCTCTACCTTCTCTCATCCTAGACATGGCTTCCCCATCTTCAATAATGGAACCTCCAGATCTTAGTTCTATGCAGATTAATACAATAATCTCTACTTCAAGGCCAATTTCATATAAACAAACTCTTTTGTCCCACACCCTTCTGCAAACTTCGACCCCAACCCATGAAAATAATCAACTCGACTTAGACCTTACAGATGAGTGTTCTAACTCCATAAACTCGGAGGAATTTATACCTCTTTCCTCCTCTGACAAATCAAGGATATACTTTCCTTGGAAATTTTCAGTCATAGTTGAAGTTTTTGGCAAGAAAGTAGGGAATCAAATACTACAAATGAAATTACAAACCCTTTGGCAACCCACTGAACCCCTTAATGTGATTGATTTGGGGTCTGACTTTTATCTAATTAAGTTCTCTAACAAAGAAAATATGAATCATGCGCTCCATGATGGCCCATGGTTTGTGCTTAATCACTTCCTCACTGTGAGACGCTGGGAACTCAAATTCATTGCATCAACGACACAACTCTCCTACTCAGTGATTTGGCTACGCCTCCCTAAACTTCCCACAGAATTCTACGATATGGACATCCTCCAAAGGGTGGGACAGAAAATTGGGAAATTACTTAAAGTGGATAATTGTACTTCTTCCACTTTATGAGGTCGATATGCTAGAATTTGCATTGAAGTTTCTATTGAAAACCCTCTGAAAACGCATGTATACATAGGAGTCATCGCCAAAAAATTTGGTATTGTGTACATGTTATGGCTGCTTGGGACATAAAAATATAAATTACCCATCACCTCCCTCACTTTCAATACCATAAGAAACCACTGATCCAACTCCTTCTACTACGCCAATGGTAGAGACTTCAAGTGATGAATGGAAGATGGTCAGTTTTCCAAGACGTCGATCCCCCACCCATGCACGAGCAAATCAGAAACCACAAGAAAAATCTATTCTTTCCAACTCAAAGGATTCTCTTCATCGCGATTGGCAGCTCAGCCATGCAACCACACTTACAAAGCCATGTGTCTCAATCCCAGGTAAGGTGATGACCAAGGTGGGGAAAACAGGTACATCTTCTAATTTTAATAAATCGATTTTATAGCACAATTAAGCTCGACTGCTAATCCTCAAGTTTTGCTTAACCCTCCTAATAAATCCTCATCATTACAACTAAAGATTACTAATCAAACACACCTACCTACTCCACTATATAATCCCACATCTCTGCCTTCTACTCATCCAGACTCACCTTCCATCAGCATGCATGCATGCCACTCGTCCACCTCACAAAACAATGCACACGTGGAGCCCCAAAATCAATTAACTTTCCCTTCAAGCAAACCTCAGCCCACAGACCTTTCTAGAGGCCCAACAACATATATTCCTCCTGTGCCTCCACAAAACTACTCCATCACTCAAATCGTGAATCCAATTCCCAATAGTCCTAATGATTATGTTCCCTCATCCTCTTTAATATCCACAAGCCCACTCACTATTAAACCATCCCAACCTAATACATCTGACTCACAAAATCTATCATTATTATCTAACCAAGATCCTCGCGTAACCTTTTCCTCTCCTAATAACCAAAACTATACAAATGCCAAGCCACCAGCACTGCCCATACACACGAACTCACATCCATCACCCACCTCAACCTCCATTCCATCTCCTTCTCCCAATATCAGCTCCCTTGCAACCAACCATGCAATCCCAGCATCACCTTCCTCAACCTCCTTACCACCGGATTTTTACATCCCAAACTCCTTACCTTCCTCCTCAACCACCACAATCATGGATAGAAATAGGGCTCTACTGGGACATTCCCTAACCTTCTCTCTAATGATCAACGACCAGGAATACTTGGTCATGATCCAGAACCAATCCGACGTAGCACAAATAGTCTTGGAGGGGATGCAACTAGGCTGGGAGGCTTATACTCAGCTCCCACAATCACTGACTTGGTCCAATCCCCCACCCCTCTCACCACAAATGTCACAGATTCCAGGGGAACTCCCCTTCTATCCTCTACAATCACCAACTCAGCTTCCAACGAGATGGATTCACCAACACATGACCTTCTACAATCCGATGCAGCTCTCACCTCCACATTCTCTCTCAATGCAACTACCAGTGCAATTCCCTCCTCTCTCTCAAGTCAGTTCCCTAGATCTTCACCTAGCACCACCAACATAGGATATTCCTTTAGGCATGACCCAACGGGAGATCTCAGCATTAGCAGAAGAATTAAGGGAATCTCGTACAGACCTACTGGACCTTTCAGGAGTGCAAGTCTTGGTCCTAAAGGAGAAGTATCAAAATAAAAATTTATCTAAACTGCCCACCAAATCTCAAAAAATGTCTTCTAAAACTTCGTCCAACTATAAACCCATATGTGGGCAAGTTTTCTCTAGTGGTCATTCCGACACTGATTCCAGGAGCTCATACAGCTCCTAGGTCTAATCTTACCTCATCTTCTACACCTCTTATGAATTTTCTGGTTTGGAACTGTCGTGGGGCTCACTCACAAGATTTTAGGCGTAACTTTCGCTCACTACTAGATTACCACCACCCTTCTTTAGTGGTTCTTCTAGAAACACATCTCCCAGACCATACTCACCTAAGGGATGACTTTAACTTTACGGGTATAGCATCAGTTGGGGCAGAGTATTACATTGTAGGAGGTATAGCTATACCAAGTCTTAAAAATAGAGGAAGTCACCTTAACAAATCAGGAGCTCCGCTGCATGATCGAGGTACGTACCTTTGAAAAATCTTTCTTATTTTCTGTTATGTATGCCAATCCTATATTGCATGAACTCCAAATTCTATGGCAAAACCTATGCTGCATAGAAGTACGATATGAGGGACCTTGGTTGATAGGGGTGACTTCAATGAAGTCACACGAGCCACTGAAAAATTTGGCGGACGTACTATTAATAATAATCGATTAGATAATTCTATTAATTGTCTAAATACATGTAACCTAGTTGATTTAGGCTACTGTGGTAGTAAATTTACCTGGTCAAATAATCGTAATAAGCAACACACTATTATGGAACGTCTAGACCGTTTAGGGGCTAATTATTAATGGATAAATTTATTCCAAGAAGCCTTGGTAAGACACTTACCTCGAACTCACTCCGATCATTGTCCCTTATTGCTCAGTCTCCTACCCACCTCTCCAATTACTTCAATTCCCTTTCGCTCTGAAAGCATTTGGAATTCACACCCAACATTGAGACCTTTAATATCAAATGTTTGGAGACAAAATAATCATCGTCTCCTTCCAGCCATAAATCAATTCCAAATAGAAGTTCAAAAATGGAATGTGTCCACTTTTGGTAACATCTTTAAAAGGAAAAGAAATGTACTAAATCGAATTGGGGGAATTCAAAAATCGATTCATTATCCAACAAGCTCTTCCCTACAATATCTTGAAAAGGATCTTATTGAGGAATTTAATCATATTCTCAAATCGGAGGAAGACTTTTGAAAATTAAAATCGCGTATAAATTGGCTCAATGATGGAGATGCAAATACACGATTTTTTCACCTAAGCACTCTCCAGAGAAGAAGGAAAATAGAATTAACGCTCTAAAAGATGAAGTAGGAAACTAGCACTTTGATTCACAATATATTACTTCTTCAGCTATGGAATACTTTGGCAATTTATTTACAGCCTCTTTAATTTCAGTTCCTACAAAATCATTCCCTAATAACTATGGGTTACTCTGATTCTGTTGCTAATACTCTCATAACTCCCCTTACTAATATGGAAATTATGTACTACATCAAATTTTTTAAACATTACAAGGCACCTGGGCCGGATGGTCTCCATCCACACTTCTATCAACACTACTGGCCCGAAGTGCAAGAATCAATTTACAATATATGTCATGAAATCTTTAGAACCCAATGCATCCCTACGGATATTAGTAAAACATACATATGCCTTATACCAAGACAACAAACAACTACACTACTAAACCATTATAGACCCATCAGCCTTTGCAATACAATGTATAAAATAATTACCAAAATAATTGTTAATCTTATCAAGCCATATGGGCCAACACAATCTAGTTTCCTAACTTCCCGAAGGGCGGCAGATAATGCAATCATTGTCCAAGAAATAATTAAATACTTCAATCACACTAAGGGTAAATGTGGTTTGGCTTTAAATAAATTGGACCTTGAAAAGGCTTTTGATCGTACGGAATGGTCTTTCATACGGAGTGACCTACTCTTTTTTCACTTCCCTCAACGACTAATTAGCCTAATAATGTCCAGTATCTCTACCTCATCCATCTCCATACTCATAAATGGATCACCTACACCCTATTTCACTCCATCATGTGGTCTTAGACAAGGTGATCCTTTATCACCATACTTATTCCTCATATGCATGGAAATGTTATCACGAAGTATCAACGTCTCTGTTTATTATGCTACGTGGGAACCAATTAAACTTTCTACTAATGGACCACCAATTTCCCACTAATTTTTTGCGGATGACATTATCCTTACTATAAAAATCACTTCTAAATCGTGCCATGCAATAATTGACCATCTTAATTTCTTTACTACTCATTCGGGCTAAAAAATTAATTTTCAAAAAGCAAAAATCTTCTTCTCCAAAAACACAACCCCTACAGATAAGAATTACGTACTTTCCTCCTTCAATATGATGGAAGGCACAACATTTGGAAAATACTTAGGATTTCCTATCACCCCTTCACGATCCAGCACTAGAGACTACCAGTTTTTGATAGACAATTTCAAAGCACGCCTTCCAAGATGGAAAACCAAGTTTCTATCAAAAGCTGGAAGGGTTACCCTGATCAAATCTACCCTTAATGCCCTTCCAACACATGTTATGTATCTCGTCAAGCTACCTTCCTCAATTCTCCTTACATTAAACCAATATCAAAGAGATTTCTTCTGGGGGATCCACCTCTACGGTAAAAAACCTACATCTTATAAATTGAGATAAAATTACCATGCCAAAAAATAAAGGTGGGCTGGGTATTCCTAATCTACAGATTAAAAATAATTCCTTAATAGCCAGCACTGCATGGAGGCTTTTTAATTCTCCAAAATTCTACTTGACCTCTATTTTAATCTCTAAATATGCACAAACACCCGCAATTCACACTCCTCTCACTCAACTACTTGGAAAAATAAAATCCAAGGTTGGCACTACTGCCAAAAGGGCATACTATGGAAACCAGCTAAGGCAAACAACATTAATTTTTGGCTCGATCCTTGGTTCAAACCTAATACCATGCTTAGGAAATTACTTCATGGACCATTACTGGATCATGAATTGAGAAGCCATTGTTTCCACACTTCACCCAAACAACTCTTGGGACCTCTCTTCTATATCCTATGTCATTCCGGAATCCATTACGCAACAACTATTTAGCATCTATTTTTTTACGCAAAACAAACATGCCTACTACCGAATTATATGGGGACTAACCCACAATGGCCAATTTACAGTAAAGTCTCTTCATGATTCATTACATACAACAAACACCAATTCCTCACAAAGTATGCCAACTTTCCAATGGCTATGGAGGCTAAAATTGCCTCCAAAAATTACTCACTTCCTTTGGTTACTTGTCCATAACCGCCTCCCAACATCTTCATATTTTCACCATCTAAATATAGTGCCTTACATGCACTGCCCTGTATGTACGACTAATGTTGAAACAACAACTCATATATTCTTCGAATGCCAAGTAGTTATTACCCTTTGGAACCAACTACAAATACGCATACCCCAACTCCCTACTGCATACTCACAAGAATGAATTACTTCACTCTCTAGTAACAACAATTCAAACAACACCAGCCCAACCACTTCCTTATCTACATTAATCCTTTTTACCCTTTGGCATCTATGGAAAAATCGTAACAACAATACTTTCGAACGCACACAAAACTATGTCAACCTGACATCTCTTTGCCATGTTGTACATGAATTTCTTTACCTAGGAGCTCCTAGCTCAAGGACACAAGTAGAGAAAATTCCTATGTATATCAAATGGGAACCTCCAAGCTCACCGTTATACAAATTAAATATTGATTGTGCCACTAGCTCAATCTCAAATCTTTCTGGATATGGAGGGTCTTTAGAGACTCCTTAGGCAGTTGGAAATTAGGGTTTTCTGGGACAAACTACACTGTGACCCCAATCCAGGCTGAGTTATTGCTTTGCTAAATGACCTAAACCTGGATCTTACTTACAGGTTAATTCCACTAGTAGTGGAGGTTGACTCTACGGAAGTTATTACATTATTACACACTCCTAACCTTGTTTACCTTAACTTAATTGATGATTCCAGGTGCATTCTACATCAACTGGGTAATCCACAGGTTCAACATACTTATAGGGAGCAAAACAAGGTTGCAGACAGGCTAGCACATTACTTTTTGAAGACATCATCAACGCCACAATGCACTCTATATTATGAAGCTCCCTCTTTTGTTACAACACTGTTGCATGCTGATCGAACGGGCGAAGGTTCCCACAGACATATTTTGCCAACATTATTGGGACGTTCAGTACCCTCCTTTTCCCTTTTGCAACAGCGCCCAGATTCACTCATGCAAGCAAATTTAGTAGAAAGTACACTAGTAGAATTCCCAATATCGCTCCCTATAGTGTTAGATGGATAATGTAATATGTAGTATGTACTATGTTGTAATAATGTTTCTTTAATGAATATTATCTTTCATTACCGAAAAAAAAAAGATGTAGTCATGAATTATAAAAAGAAGAAGGTCCAAACTGCAATACCACGAAAATTTACATTTAAAGGTGAATTTTCTTAACCTTTGGAACTATACAAACTTTTAAATTGAAAACCAACACAGTTTTGCTTGTTAGATTAAACTCCAAGATGACAATTAATTTATAAAAAATAATAAGCAACAAATAGAAGTTTATTTTGTCTATAGCTTATGTAAATAAATCGGAATCACAAAATACAATAGGACTTTGTACGGTATATGACAAGATTCCAAAATAAATATGTAGCCTACTGTCACGATCCAAAATCCGTAAGGTCGTGATGGCGTCGGTCATCATTGTCAGGCAAACCAATAATTAATAGTTAAGTTAAATTTTCGTTTTTATATTTGGAAATCGTTACATAATAACAACCACCGAATAAAAATCCTCTAAGCAAATTTGATAGATTAAACATCCATTTTAAAATAAAAATGCTTTCCAAACACATCCCAGAACCCGGTGTTACAACTGCATGAGCGAACTTCTAGGAATTTGTACAAATACTACCATGCTTGTCCGAAAATACAAGTTGGACAAGGACTTTAAAATAAAAACGAATACAACACGAGGGGAAGACTTTGCCGCCTGCGGGTCATCTCCGGGTGATGCAGCTCGTCTAAGTCTCCAAGTCAACCACAACGTTGTGAGGGTACATGTGCAATAAAAATGCACAGCAAGTGTAGCATGAGTATGAAAACAATGTGCGCTCAATAAGTATCCCGCCTAACCTTAGAGAGGTAGTGACGAGAGGTCGAATTAGACACTTTGATGCTTTAGACTTCAATACCACACAAGAAGATAGGTTACTTTGTGTAGTACCCAATTTTCGAGTGCTGTCTCAGTAGAAGAACCTGGTTCTTCTTCGTGTTCCAACTACTACTGTTGCGGAATAATAAAAAGCAGTAAAGTAAAACACAGATATTCTTACGTGGAAAACACCTAGCTCAAAAGGTGAAAAACCCACGACCTACTCCTCAGTAGGATTTTCTCAACTTTTCACTAAAAACTCTGAGCCAAACGGACTTACAAAATAAACTCTTTTGTAATCCTAAGGATTAGCTCTAACCCTTTGTAGTAACTAACCCCTAGCTAATTTCTACACACCTCAAGTTAACTCTAACTTGAACAATACGTACCTATTATAATTTCTTTTATGAAAGCTGAAAGATAAAATATTAAAAACTCCTACTACAATCAATTAGACACAATAAACAATCAGATGGAACTGGTTCTTCTAGTTGAATTGTAGCCTTTGCATCGCACAATGACTCTGCAAGCAAAAATAACTCTGGCAATTTTGCTTTCAGACTTTGATTCACTTCAGCTTTGT
>ML400793.1:30030-42927 GCA_005239525.1 Nicotiana knightiana | reverse complement strand
TGCGTGTTTTTCCAGCAGAAATACATCAAGTATTTATAGAGTCAGTCGTTGAGCTTGTCTTCCAATTCCAGTTCAACTCTACCTGGGTGAACCAATTCGAATCAAACTCAACTTCCTTTCTTTTGTTACTTTCCTTGCTGAATTCGTCTTCAATTAATCATATCAGTTTGCAACCTTTTCGTATTAGGAGACAACCTTTTGGTTCATTGATATTTCATATTCAAAACAGCTCCTAAGCATATACGATTCATGTACCAGCTAGTTAGTTCAAGATGTGTGCTCTGACGGACCTGGTTCAACTGGTCAGCCTTTTGTCAATCTTCAAAACTACGCAGTGACATGTATACTTTCTTCTACACACATAGCCTTTTGTCACCAGTCCAAGCTTCTCATCTTCAGGTTCCTGTCTCTCAGCAAGAATGTTAGTTTCATCAAAGACAACATGTATACTTTTTTCTACACACATAGTTCTTTTATTATACACTTTATAAACTTTACTATGTGATGAATATCCCAAGAAGACTCCCTCATCACTTCTGGGGTCAAATTTTCCTAGGGAATCTTTGCCATTATTATGTACAAAACACTTGCATCCAAAAGCCCTAAAGTGGGATATGTTGGGCTTTCTCCCTTTAAGTAATTCATAGGGAGTTTTCTCTACCAGAGGTCTGGTCATGCATCTATTGATTATGTAACAAGCAGTGTTTATTGCTTCAGCCCAGAAGCTGTGAGGTAGTTTGCTAGATAGAAGCATGGTTCTTGCCATGTCTTCAAGAGTTCTGTTTTTCCTTTCAACAACCCCATTTTGCTGTGGGGTTCTAGGAGCAGAAAAGTTATGATTAACACCATGTTCATCACAGAACTCAGCAAACTTAGCATTCTCAAATTCAGTACCATGGTCAGATCTTATTGATGCTAGTTGATGTCCTAATTGATTTTGAGTTTTCTTGACAAATGAGGTGAACATATCAAATGCTTCATCCTTAGATGCCAGGAATAAGGTCCAAGTGAACCTTGAAAAATCATCAACTAGCACCATCACATATCTCTTACCACCTCTACTCAAAGTTCTCATAGGACCACATAGATCCATATGAACCAGTTCCAACGTCCTGGTGGTACTGACTATTTTCTTACTTTTGAAAGAGGACCTTACCTGCTTCCCCCTGGCACATGCCTCACAAACTTTGTCCTCCTTGAACTTAATGTTAGGAAGTCCTACCACTAAGTCCTTAGAGACTAGTTTGTTAAGCTGAGTTAGACTCGCATGACCAAGTCGTTTGTGCCACAGGAGGGGATCACTGTCCAACACACTTAGGCAAGTGAGTTCATTTTCAGACAGTGTGGACAAGTCTATGACATAGATGTTATTCATTCTTTTTCCCTGCAAAACAATCTTGTCAGTAAGCAGGTTAATCACAAAATATTTTGTGGAAGTAAAAGCAACCAGGTTATCTCTGTCACATAGTTGTGATACACTAATCAAACTATATTTCAAGCCATCTATTAGATACACATGTTCAATAGATGGTGTATCATCCTTACCTACCTTACCAACCCCAATGATTTCACCTTTCTTCCTGTTTCCAAAGGAGACATTTACTCCTTTGAGACTTTCAAGTGAAAGGAACTGTTCCATGTTCTCCGTCATATGCTTTGAGCAGTCACTATCCAAGTACCAAATCTGGCTGCCTCCTCTCACTTGAACCTACAAAAGGAATCAAAGCTTAGTCTTAAGAACCCAAACTAGTTTGGGTCCTTTTCTCTAAGAGAATGGATGAATCAAATTTTTCCTGGCCCAATTTGGCAGCCAGTATTTATTCCATTTACAGGTTCGATCTAATTCATGTTTGACTTTACCAAGTTGTTCATTAAGAGTTCTTATTTGTTCGTCCTTGGCATACATCTTATCTTTTAATTTTCCTATGTTTTCTTCTAACATGATATGAGAATGATCAACAACATTTTTACTTGATCCTAGATTTAACTTTAAGTTTTCAGATTTTAGTTCTAGAATCTCAGTTTCAAGAGGATGAACTTGGTTTAACAAGTCAGTGTTTTTCTTTTCAGATTCACTGACTCTGATTTCCAGGTTTATGCATTTTGCTTTTAGCATTTCACATTCTTTAGCTAGTTGATCCTTCTCTTTGGTTGTTTCCTCAGAATCATCTATGAAATCAAGTAGCAACTCAGAGAGTTTTTCCTTAGATAGGAACTTTACTTTGTTTTTAAGATGAGAGATACTTACCTCTGGTTCTTCATGTGATTCCTTGTCAGATTCTCCAATTTCCATGAGCGCCTGATCTTCAGTCTCCCCATCTTCTGATTCTTCATCTGAATTTTCCCCCAAGCAGCAACCATAGTCTTTGTTGTGTTTGTCTTGGGTTGAAANCCTTTTTCCACTCTACTTCCCACTGAGGACAGTTTTTAATGAGATGGTCAGTCTTACCACATTTATAGCATCCCTCGTTGGTTGGTCTTTCTGGAGCCTTTGCTTTGTTGTAGTTTCCTCCTCTAGATATGCCTTTATTCCTCATGAGAAAGTTTCTGAATTCTTTGGTAATCATGGCCATCTCATCATCTTCCAAATCTGCTCCCTCAGTGATTCTTAGGGCTAGACTCCTCTCCTTCTTTGGACCATCCATCATTATTGTCTACCTTCTCAGTTCATAGGCAGTGAGGTTTCCAATTAGCTCATCCAATCTGAGGGTTGCCATATTTTTAGATTACAGGATAGCAGTGATTTTTCTTTCCCAAGAAATAGGCAAGACCCTTGTTAGGATCTTTTCAACCTTGTCCTCTTCAAGAATGATTCTTTCAAGAGACTTCAGTTCATTAGTCAAGGTTGTGAACCTTGTGTACACCTTCTTTCATAGTGAAGTTTTCATACTGAGAGTATAGTAGAGTACCTCTTGACCTTTTTACCCGAGGTGTTCCTTCATGGGCTACTTGCAAGGTGTCTCAAATCTCTTTGGCAGTGATGCATCTTTGGATTCTGCTGTACTCGTTTGGACCTAGTCCACATACTAGCCACTTTTTGGCCTTTGCATTCTTCTCCCATTTCTTTAGATCCTCAGCAGTGCAATCAGCTCTTGTCTTTGGTATATCTATACCTTCAGCAGTCTTCATCATGGTAGCTAGAGGACCATCAGTGACTATGTCCCAGAGTTCATAGTCTTCTCCAATTAGGTGATCCTTCATCCTATTTTTCCACCATGAGTAGTACTGGCCATTGAAGAGTGGTGGCCTTGCAGTTGATTGACCTTCCCAATTTCCAGGTGGTGCACTCATCTTGATCTTCTCCAAGGTGTTAGCCTTTCAAGGATAACCTGCTCTGATACCAATTGATGTTTTAGACTTTAATACCACACAAGAATATAGGTTACTTTGTATGGTACCTAATTTTCGAGTGCTGTCTCAATAGAAGAATCAGGTTCTTCTTCGTGTTCCAACTACTACTGTTGCGGAATAATAAAAAGCAGTAAAGTAAAACACAGAGATTTTTACGTGAAAAACACCTGGCTCAAAAGGTGAAAAAACCATGACCTACTCCTCACTAGGATTTGCTCAACTCTTCACTAAAAACTCTGAGCCAAACGGACTTACAAAATAAACTCTTTTGTAATCCTAAGGATTAACTCTAACCCTTTGTAGTAACTAGCCCCTAGCTAATTTCTACACACCTCAAGTTAACTCTAACTTGATCAATACGTACCTATTACAATTGCTTCTATGAAAGCTGAAAGATACAATATTAAAAACTCCTACTACAATCAACTAGACTCAATAGACAATCAGATGGAACTGAATCTTCTAGTTGAATTGTAGCCTTTACATCGCACAATGATTCTGCTAACAAAAATAACTCTGGCAATTTTGCTTTCAGACTTTGATTCACTTCATCTTTGTGCGTGTTTTTCCAGCAGAAATACATCAAGTATTTATAGAGTCAGTCGTTGAGCTTGTCTTCTAATTCCAGTTCAACTCTACCTGGGTGAACCAATTCGAATCAAACTCAACTTCCTTTCTTTTGTTACTTTCCTTGTTGAATTCGTCTTTAATTAATCAGATCAATTTGCAACCTTTTCGTATTAGGAGACATTCTCTTTGTTCATTGATATTTCATATTCAAAACATCTCCTAAGCATATACGGTTCATGTGTCAGCTAGTTAGTTCAAGATGTGTGCCCTAATGGACCTGGTTCAACTGGTCAGCCTTTTGTCAGTCTTCAAAACTATGCAGTGACATGGGTCAACACAATCTCTTTGTTCATTGATATTTCATATTCAAAACATCTCCTAAGCATATACGGTTCATGTGTCAGCTAGTTAGTTCAAGATGTGTGCCCTAATGGACCTGGTTCAACTGGTCAGCCTTTTGTCAATCTTCAAAACTATGCAGTGACATGGGTCAACACACTTACTAGAAGTTAATTTAATAAGAATAAAGGAAAACGTTGAGCATGAATATCACAGAAGGTTTAACAAGTAATGATAGGAAACATCAACTACTTCTCACGTTCCTTTTCCAACTTTTAAAATATTTATCATTTCTGTTTCAAATCTCATAAAATCCAGGCCAGCAAGCAGTTCAAAGATCACAAGAAGTACGCAGCAAATATCATGCGCAAATAATGTCGAGGGTCGAACGGCGCGGACCAACAATAATAAAATTTTCACTGCCGAGGGTCGAACGGCTCAAACCATAGATGCATCTATCTGCCCTGCTCGCGAATCGATCATGCGACGCGGTTATACATAAATACAGGGTTATTCTGCTCGCGAATCATACATGCGACTCTGGCACCCATAGCTACACATATTCACACAATAAGTCCACATTTCATGAAAGCAGTTACCCATGAAAGTGGTAAAATTCTTCTTAAAGGATCACGAAAAAAAATATTATTTAAATCTTTGTTTTGAAACTCATTTGCCAAGTTTAATAATATTCAATAATATAATCGTATCAGGAACACAATCAACCACAGAGGAATCAATTCTCTTTCTAAACGATTAAGAAATGTACACTCTTTCCTTATTCAATAGCAGTATCAGTCAAATATTATTGGAAGGATCACATGTACAACACATAAGGCAAGCTAGTGGGTCCTAGACTACCCGGACATAAGCATATTAGTAGCTACGCACGGACTCCCGTCACCTCGTGTGTACGTAGACCCCGCAAATAATATCATGTATTCGTTTAGTTCACCTATGGGCACAATTCCCCCTCACAAAGTTAGAAAGGAGACTTACCTCGCTCCGAAATTCCATAACCAGTTTTCAAGCCCTTCCGCCGACTCCAATTGATGCACAACGCCCCAAAACTATTCAAATAACGGGAAAACCAATAAAAATTTACTCTAATACTTGTAACAATTCAAATTATATAAGTTCTCAACTCCGCTCAAAAAGTTGACCAAAATGCCCTCGAGCACACATGCCAGGATTCTGAAATTTCTCGAAGATAAATTCTACCCATAGCTTTACTAACTCAATTATACAATTTACTCTAATTTTCATGCTCAAATTCATGGTAAAATTCCAAAATTCCAAATTCTAGGTCTTCCCCAAAATTCCCAAATTTATACTAATTTTCCATGTCTAAATCCATGTAAGATCACATATTTAAGTCAAAAATAGGAAGAAACCACTTACCTAGTATTGCTTGGTGAAAATCCCTCCCTGAGCTCTCCAAAATCGTCCAAACCAAATGAAAGGAATGAAAGAAATGGGCCAAAACTCGTGTTTAAAACAATCTGCCCAGGCTTCATCGATTTGTACCTTGCGCTGTGCAGGTTGTAAATCCTATTACAATTTTCCCTTGATGTACACCTTCTGTTAAAACGCCCATAACTCCTTGTAGAAATATCAAAATAACAAACGGTTTGAATATTTAGAAACTATACTCGAAGATCCTTAATTTGATATATTATACACCATATAAATCTTTATATAGTCTCAGATATGAGCTTCTAATGTCGGCTCCATGCATCAGAAAATTCTGTCGAAACCGCTCCACCAGCCATCTTCAATCGTTCATAACTTCCTGATAAAATGTCCAAATCATGAATGGCTTAACTTTCTGGAAATTAGAATGCACGGGCTACAACTTTTATGTTTTGCAAAATTATCAGAATCCTTATATATTTCGAGATATAAGCTTCCAAATTCAGCTCCGCGATTGCACTAGTTGCTGTCAAAACAGCTTTCTGCAGAAAATTTCAGCAACTCTTTGGTCCGAAATTCATTCCGTTAACCTTCCGAAATCCACCCGAGGCCCTCGACACCTTAACCAATTATACCAACATATCCCAAAACATGATACGAACTCGCTCGAGACCTCAAATCACATCAAACAATGTCGAAATCATGAATCGCACTCCAATTCAAGCTTTATGAACTTTGAAATTTCAAACTTCTACATCCGATGCCGAAACCTATCAAATCACGTCCGATTGACCCTAAATTTTGCGCACAAATCATATTTGACCTTACGGACCTGCTCCAACTTTTGGAATTGGAGTCCGACCCCGATATTAAAAAGTCAAACTCTCGTTCAAACTTCTCAAAAACCTTCAAATTTCTATCTTTAGCCAAATGCCTTCAAAATGACCTACGAACATCTGAATTCACTTTCGACCGCGCTCCCAACTCTAGAATCATCATACGAAGCTATTTCCAGACTCGAAATCCCAAGCGGACATCTATAACACTGAAAAACCTTACAACCCAAATTTATGAAATTCTTTTAAAATGTTATCTTCCATAATATGCGCCGAAACACTCCCGGTTTATCCAAAGCCCGATCAGGAAATACGCTTAAGTCCAGAATCATCATACGAACCTGCTGGAACCTTCAAATCCTGATTCAGTGGTCGTTTACTCAAAATTCTAATCTTAGTTGATTCTTCTGACTTAAGGCTTCCGAATTGAGAATTTTCTTCCTAAATTGACTCCAAACTTCCTGAAATTCAGTTCCAACCACACCTACAAGTCATAATACTTGAAATAAAGCTGCTCATAACCTCAAACTGCTGAACGACACGCTAGACTCAAAACGACCGGTCGGGTCGTTACACCTACCTTTCTCTAATCTCTATTCTATTTTTTAACATTATCATGTAAACTAGCATTTGCTAACGTTTAAAATTTCTGAGAGATTTTGCTAAATTTACTAAAATTTTATAAAGATAATTAGAGTTAGTAAAGAGCTAAATAAGAGACAAAATTATACTCCAAGAGTTAGCATTTAATGAAAAGTTGTCATATTTATCAGCAAAGAGATCCACTTATTCAAGTGGGTCCCAAATTTTCTTTTTCTATGTTAAAAGAAGTGATTGTGTTTTAAGAGCCTACAAATTGAGCGCGTGGAAGAAAAATTCAAGTGGGGCCCAGTTTCTTGCAAAGTTGTCGACCGCTGATTATTATTGACCTGGTTATTTTGTCAATTCTTGGAATAAAGTTAAATCTCAATAGGTTTTTTTGTAAATTCACATGATCCGGAACCTCCTCTAAAGTGAAGTAAAGCGGCAAAATAAGAATTCTTAAACCCTAAACCCTGGTTTCTTCCAAAGCTTTTCCCCTTCACTCTTCTCATTCACCTATAACCAATGGCGACTTCATAAAGTTTGTGGCCTAAAGCGAAATTTGATAAGAGATCTTATACTTTTTTATTAGTATATACACACACATATACAAAAAAAAAAATAGTGCAACCATTTTTTCATACTTGTTATTTGTAGTATAACATACTTAAATGATGAAACATTTAACTTCACATAGTAGTATTATCATTTATATTAGTTAGACAAAACTTGAATCAATTGGATGTAAGACATGTATTTTCAATATGTTACCTTTGATTTTGTTGTAAAAAATATATTTACTAATATGAAGATCTAAGTAATTTAATTTAAAGTTCTAAAATATTTTTAGTGTTAAAAAGCAGATAGTATGTCTTTCTTTCTTTCTTTTATCCAAGGTTTATTCTAAATTTTTTTTTCAAACTTTAATATTGTCTAACTTGAAATAAAATCATAAAATTCATTATTAAAAAAAATTGGGGATCTAAATTTAAGCTTTACTAGTCTCCTAATCGAGCCACATGTCCATCCCTACTATTCTCAATCAAATTTTATAGAGTCTCAATTAAGATAAGACAACAATTAGTGAATGTATTATTTAGTTACCAAATGTGAATGAAGTTGGTGAATAACACGTTCATGGGAAGTGGTCTATAAATAATTATTGATCATTAATGAGGGCGGTTCAACGGAACTGGTGGCTTAAAACTAAAATATATTAAAAGACCATGAAATTTCTTTCATAATATCCACATAATATTGAGACAAAAATGTGGTGAGGGAACAACGTATAATATGTGGGTTAGGCGTAAGTCATATGATATTGAACTCCTTATAAAAAAATATAGCATTATATGAAAATGGTAAAAGGATTGAGCCTATTATTGATCGTATTTTGAATCTTATGATAATTGTCTCTGGGATTTCTTTGTTAAAAAAAATGAGACACCAAAGAACGTGATTACTGATTCGAGGATCTATCAAATGTTACAAAAAAGGAATAGCTAATTTGGAGAATTTGATTTTAAATTAGAAAGTAAAATAGTAAAAAAATGAAAAAAGAAAGAAAGAAAAATAGAATTGATGAGAAGAAAAATATATATTAAATTTAGTGAGAGAAAAGTTTTATGCTATTAACTCATTCAATCCTACGTCTACCAAATTCAAATAAATATGAGAATTCAAAATATTTTATCAATAAATGTATAAATATAAATTACATATATTATACAATGATATAGTAGCTATTTTTGGGGCCTTAAATATTTGGGGGCCTGAGGCAAGAGCTTCACTTGCCTTACCCTAGAGTCGCCCTTGCCTATAGCTTTGTTTACAAAATGACGTTCCTTTTCCCTTAATTTTTCTGATGATATTGTTAATTTTGATGACGTTCCTTTTCTTTTTTCTCGAAGATTCTCTAAAATATTGTTTATGGTTTGATAATTCAACAACTTAAACACATCTACAATTTTTTTTCTAAACTAAATTTAACATTGAAGTGTTTCCCAAATTAAACTTTAATTGACCCACTTAAAATCTTGTGGCATTCAAGCTAAATAAAAATATTATAAGTTGTAATGTTTGAGATGCTTAAGGCTGTAATCCGGGTCGGGCTTGGGCCAAACGGGCCGGGCTCAAGCGGTCCCGAGCCTAACGGTCCTGATGGGTGGAACCAGCCCACATGGGCCTGGGTTAAATTTAAACACAAAATAATAATAAAGAGATATTCAAACTTGCACTTACTATTGCATAATAAATTAATAATACTTCAAATTAATCTAACAAACTTCAACATTAAGCATAATATGTCTAATAATTTTAAAATAACACAAATTGTTTGAAATAAATTTAAAATATTAAATACAAATGTCTGGAGAACGCTGTATTGGTAAAATAGAGTTTCACACGTAAGCCTACTTTTGACAACTCAGCCAGTCACGTAGACACAGGAAAATGCGGCAGCTGGATGTGACTCCTTGAAGAGATACGGTACAAAGAGGCACGGTTCAGTAAACCCACGAACTTATCATCCACGTGAAACTCAACTTGATCAAAACGGGAGAGAGGCACGGTCAGAATGAATCTAGACAAAGCTACGAGCAGATTCAGGGACCCACAATTGATTACTCGAACGTTATGTAACTAAACCCCAATTACCATTATCCTTTGTAATGCCTCATTAATGTCATAATTAGTCATTAATGAGTAACCATAGCAAGAGTCGTTCGTGGTAAGAATCTCCTATATAAGGGAGGGGAATACAGCTTGTAAAGGCATCTGATTCTCGATTACAATAAACGTCAATCTTTATTTCTGCAATATTGTTTATTATTCATTTTTCCCATTAACTTGATTATCAGTAACCCGTATTCATCATAAAAATAAGCTTTAGTCAAAGGGTCTAATTCTTTGGTTAAACAAAGTGGTTCCGTTACTGGGAATCTGATAATCTTTGTTTACTTTCCAAGAGATATCCTTTGAATTATGTCAAACTCCAACGACAACAACAAGCAAAGAAGTGGAACCCAGTTCCATCGCCTTCAGGAACCCTACGTGGTTCGAGGGAACAATCCCCAGAAAGATCTAATAACAATAATGGTAATAATGATCAAATTGTGGAACAAGATCGTGTAAAGCAAATGATTGCAGAGTATGTGAGCCAAGCTTTGCAAGAATTTGTGAGAGGCAAACTGGAGAATCCTCAATCTGGGTTGGCAAACTCGGGAAAAGGAGATACTCCTAATGAATCTCTCGAAACGATACCAGGTATATCTAATAACTCAGAATTATAAAATTTACTGAGAACCATGCAGAAACAGATGAAGGAGCAAAACGATCGCATCGAGCAAATTCCTGGTGTACCACCTGTCATCAAAGGCATCGACGTTGATAGATATTCTCAACAACCTTGGAAGACAAGTGCGACCATGTGACTGCTTTCACTACTGGGGTAAAAGGCAACGACTTAACGAAACAAGAGATTGAATCAGTCCTTGTTAAAAAATTTGGGGAAACACTTACCAAAGGGGCTCTAACATGGTATTCTCTTCTCCCTGAAAATTATATTGACTCTTTTGCTGAGCTTGCAGATTCGTTTATAAAAAGCACACTCTAGAGCACAAAAAGTTGAGAAGAGAGTGGAAGACATATTCAAAATAAAACAAGGAGACACAAAACTTCTCCGTGAGTTTGTAGACAGGTTTCAACGAGAAAGAATGCAGTTACCCAGGGTGCCTAATAATTGGGCAGCCATGGCATTTGCAAGCAATTTGAACGACAAAAGCTCAGAAGCCACCGGGCGACTTAAGGAGAATCTAAGAGAATTCCCCTCCACAACATGGAACGATGTATATAATAGGTACAGTACTAAACTCATAATAGAAGAAGATGTCATTGCTCGTTCGAGAGATGAAGATCATTCCAGATCCAGACGTCCTGAATCAGATAGAAGATCAGGTAAAAACAGGTACGATCCTTACTTAGGACACTCGGGACGCGATATCTGCCCCAGGTTCGAAAATATTAGGTCAGACTATAGACCACAAGGAAGAGACGTAGTCTCATCCTCGTCTAGATCTAGAAAAGATCGAGATAAACGACCTAGAGGTAGTACTCAAATTGGGGATCATACCTTTAATATAAGTACTACTGAACTTGTCTCAATATTGAAGAACATGGGAGACAAGGTTAAATGGCCCAAAGAGATGCGGTCAAATCCAAGTAGAAGAAACCCAGATCACTGGTGTGAATTTCACAACGATCATGGGCATAAAACTGCGGATTGCAGATTTTTACAAGGAGAAGTAGGAAATTTGTTAAAACAAGACAATTTAACATAATTGTTTAGTGATAAAGGTAAACATGCATACATGAGGAACAGGCAGGAGCCCCCAAAGCCTCCTTCTCCAAAATGAATCATTAACGTAATACACGGGGGTGAAGAAGTAAACTGAGTGATTTGTAAAACAACCACAAAGTTCACAATTACACACGGGAAATGTGCTCGTGGAGAAGACGATATAACTTTCGATGATGCAGATAGCAGCGGATTAATTCTTCCGCATAACGATGCTCTGGTAATATCCTTACTTATTCATGACACTAACGTAAAAAGAGTGTTGATTGATCCAGTCAGTTCAATCAATATCATCTTGCTAAGAGTCGTGAGGAAATGCTACTGGGGAATCAAGTAATCCCAAAAGCACGAGCCATATCAGGGTTTGATAACTCAACAGTTATAACAAAAGGATAAATTGAGCTTAGCACTTATGCTGAGGGGGTGATCAAACGAGATAGGTTCCAAGTCATCGATACTCACATGGCTTATAACGTGATCATTGGAAGACCCCACGACATGAAAGCGATACCCTCCATGTTGCATCAGGTAATTAAATTTCCCTCTGAATGGGGGATTCAACAAATCAAAGGAGATCAATAGACCACAAAAAATATAAATTCTATGGTACACTACAACAAGAAAATAGAGGTGTAAAAATTACGAGATAAGGAAATCTCTCAAGCAGGTATCACCGCCCAAACAGGCATGGAAGAAATTACTGCCCAAATAGAAGGTATTATTGCTGAAATAGGTACGAAAAGAAAATACATACGAGAAGGAAAATCAAGTTATCACGAAAGGTATACTATACCACACAGAAACAGATTCCAGACCGGACGTCATTCGTGAACCGGAGGAAGATGAGCACATCAAAACAACTATGGAAGAGCTCGAAGTTATTCCATTATCCAAACAAAAGCTTGAGCAGAGAGTGTATATAGGCACGAGGCTAGACTCCGCTCGAAGAGGTAAGTTGATTGATTAGTTAAATGCTAACGCAGACTGCTTTGCATGGTCCCACTTAGATATGACAGGAATTCCACCAGAAGTGATGACTCATAAACTAAATGAAGATCTATCCTTCGTACCTGTTAAGCAGAAGAAAAGAAAGCAAGGACCATTCAAAAATCAAGTGATTGACAAAGAGGTACAGAAACTCTTGAAGATTGGTTCGATACGAGAGGTAACGTACCCTAACTGGTTAGCAAACACCGTGGTAGTACCTAAAAATAATGGCAAGTTGAGAGTATATGTAGATTATACTGACTTAAACAAAGCATGCCCCAAAGATGCATTTCCATTGCCTCATATAGATCAAATGATTGATGCCACCGCAGGTCATGAACTATTAAGCTTTCTAGATGCATATTCTGGTTATAATCAAATTAAAATGGATCCTTTAGACAAGGAAAAAACCTCCTTTATCACGAACATGGGGACTTATTATTATAAACTCATGCCTTTTGGCCT
>ML400793.1:9196-20095 GCA_005239525.1 Nicotiana knightiana | reverse complement strand
AACTAAACTTTCATACATGTAATTCCATCTAGTCGGACAAGGTTTAGGAACCTTTCTTTCTCTAAGGCCAAATTCATCACATTTTTTAAAATATTCTCTAAGTCTACTTCTACGGTTTGAATAAAAAATCCAATGAAGAGCGAATTTAACCTTTTCAATTTCAACATTTAAAATTTTCATACAATCACCGACGATTAAATGGTAAATATGACAAATACATCTAACATGGAAAATATTACTAAATGCAGGACTTAGTGTAGTTGTAAGCAAGCCTATAGCATTAGTATTACTAGAAGCATTATCCATTGAAACTGTCATTATTTTATCTCCAATGCAAAAATATCTATAAATATCTGCAACTATTTTAGCAATAAACTTACCTGTGTGACGTGAATTAATTATTCTATAAGCAATAATGCGCATTTGCATTATCCATTCCTCATCAATCAAATGAGTGGTAACAATAAGATAATCACAGTCATTACCACTCCTACCAATATCAGTAGTAATAGCAACACGATTATTAATATGAGTAAATAAATAGCGCAAATATTGTTCATATTCATGTTTATATTTATAAATATCAGCCTATACGGTTGTGCGAGTCCTTCCTTTATAAGTAGGATTAAAAACTCTTCTAATATAATGTACAAAGTGAGTGTTAGAGGGAAAACTATAGGGTAAGCACATAACAGTAACCATTTTTGTTCTTCACGATCTTTATTTGGATCGTAATATAAAACGCCACCGGTAGCAGTCTTAATTCTCGGTTGAACTAGATTTGACCCGGTACTAGGGTTAACCTGAGTACCTACACTTGTCCCCAATTGCCTACCCGTACCGCTACGTTCTCTAGTAAATTTATGAGCCATCAAAGTCCCACAAGTTTTACACTTAGCCTTATTTTGATCTCTTAGTTGAGTAAAAAAGTTCCAAACAAGAGATGTTTCACACCATCTAGAAGGTTGTCTATTAAAATTAGGGGTTACTACAAGAGGGTCAGGCGGGGCATCATTTGGATTATTATCAGTTTGGTTAACAACAAGACTAGTAGGTGTATCATCTTAATCCTGTTGCGTTTCATCTAAATCATCATTTTCCTTGATAGTTGGATTACCATAAAAAGCATTCATATATTCATCATTTAATTGTTGAACTGGTGCAATATCATGGTAAAATAGACTATCGATAAATTGAAAACAAGGGTTATCACTATCAAGAATAACAGGTGGAGGAGGACGGGTAACAGGTCTGGGTCAGGGAGCCGGGGTCGGGGGAGTAGTAGTAGCCTGCCTACTAGATTCACCAATTTTAGATTTTCCCTTACCACCAAAAAAAAAATTTCAAAGAGAAGTCCATATTAATAAAGTAAAACAAACAAAACTATAATATTAAAATTTAAGAGTTGGAACGAGTTTACCGAATTGATGAACAACTTCTTGAAAATTGTATATCGTTGAAGACTTGAATACTTCAATTCACCAATGTAACGACCCAATCGGTCGTTCCGTAGAATTTACATTATTATTATTGTTATTGCCTTGTCATGGGTTGGTTATGCTGTTTATAATGTGTTAGAGTCGGTTGGCTCGAGTTCAGAAGGGTTGTAGTGAGAATTGAGACATTTAGTCTTTAGAAATAGCCTTATAGTTGGAAATTGGTAAACGGTCTCGGAATGCGGATTTTATGGCTCGGAGCTTCGTTAGGTGATTTGGGACTTAGGAGTGTGTTCAGAATAGTTTTTTTATATCCGATGTAGAATTAGGCTTGAATTGACGAAAGTTGGAGATTTAGAAGTTCTTAGGCTTGAATTCGACGTAGATCTGGTGTTTTGGTGTTGTTTTGGGTGTTTCGAAGGTTCGACTAAGTTCAATTTATGTAATGGGACTTTTTAGTATTTTGTACGGGGTTTCGAGGAGCTCGGGTGAGTTTCGGATAGGTTTGGGCTGCGTTGTGCTCGTTTTTCTTATGCTTCAATGTCGTTTCTTCAAGCATAAATGATATCATATTGAACAAATTAGATTCTATCACTGTTTTGAATGAAGCTTTGGATCCGTATCGTAATTACGGACCCGTACCAAAAAGAATCGTCGACTTTGGACATCGTATGAGGATTTTATGGCCATTTTACCAAGGTTGCCAGATTTTCAGATTAATTACGAAATTGCCCCTGACGGCGTATTAAAACCCTGCACTATTTGCAAATCTTAAAAGCTACATATCTCCTTCATTATAAGGTCAAATTGAGTTATTCAAAAGCCTAAATTGAATAGAATTTCACAAGGAATCCATTGGGAGTAGTAAAACGTGTGAACAGTATGTATATATATAACGAGCAGTCCGAGTTTTCTTCCAATTTTTGAACGGGAAGAAGCTTTTGAGGCGGTTTTTAAGAGAGAAAATCATTGTTCTTCATAAAGGTAAGTGTTTTGATCATTAAAACTCGTTTATGGGTGATTATCGAACATAATATCAACATTTAATTCATGAAAATCAGTAGAAAAAGGTAGGTTTAGGGCTTGAGATTTATGAGACCTTTAGGGGTCAAACGAACTCCGATTTTAGTGTTCTTTATATGTACGGATTCATGAAATGATGAAGAACAGTTTTGTATAAAAAATTTTGAGTTTTGGTACGCGGGCCTGGGGGTCAGGTTTTAACCAATTTCGAGTTTTTGAGCCAAATTTGATATCTTTCAATTGGAATTCGTTCCTTAAGCATAAATTGACGATAAAAATCTGAATTTTGTAGAGTTGGAGCCTTCAGAAGTTGATACGAGAGGCAAGCGTATAGTTTTCGGACTAGTTTTGAGGTAAGTAATGTCTTTAAATCCTGTCATGAGGGTATGAAACCCCGGATTATGCACCCTTTCACGGGTTTTGAAATACAAAGGTTGAAACTTTGGAAATATCTTCCTATTTAGGCGAATATTGAGTTGCTAAATCGACTTTTAAGCCTATGCTTAATTAGTATTATTTTATTATGATATGATTTGGGTTGTAGGTCGTGATTGGGGCCTAGTGCCGATCTGTTTTCCCCTTGGGGGTTGTATTTACTATATTTTCCTCACTAATATGTTACGATTTTCCACTCAGTCTTTTCGTGATAAATTGTTTTGACACTCAGAGTATTTTGAAACTATTTCTTGAAAATGAAACACTGTTTTGGGTCGAGAACCCGGTATATTTATGGCCTGAAGGGCAAATTGAGAGTGTCTGACTGAGTGAGGCTGTAGGCCTATATTGTGAGGATGCTATGATATGAGTGAGGTTGGCCTATATTGTGAGTGATTTATGCCATGATGTGGCTTGTTATAGCGTTTGGGCTGTAGGAGCCCCTCCGGAGTCTATACACACCCCCAGTGAGCGCAGTTACCTAATGAGTGATGCCTGATGGGCTGATATTGAGTGATGGTGAGGATGCCTGATGGGCTGATATTGAGTGATGGTGAGGATGCCTGATGGGCTGATACTGAGTGACTGTGAGGATGCCTGATGGGATGATATTGAGTGATGGTGAGGATGCCTGATGGGCAATGGTTACGATAAATGATTTTAGCCCGAGGGGCAGTTTTATGAAGAGTTTTTACTGAGTTTTCGAACTATGATTTACTTCGTTTTCAAACTGGTTTTTACGGATAATTTTACAGAGATATACTAATATTACACTTGTTTCAAAGGATTTCTGGAAACTGATTTCGAACTTATGTATTTGATGAATACTACCTGGTGGCTTGGTGTTTTACTGGCTTTTGCGATTTGTGCATCTATACTGTGTGTTTTATAATTCTCAGACTGTGATTTATTTTCATTACTACTGAGTTGGCGTACTCATAAAGACTCCCTGTGTCTCTGTGCACAGATCTAGGTGACGGTTCGGAGCAGTAGCTGTCTTTGCTCGTAGCAGCAGTTCACGGGATTTTGAGGTAGCTGTCCAGCGTCCACAGCTTCTCCATTTCCCTTCCTTAATTTAGTTTTAGCATTCCATTCCTAGACTTTATTTAAGATATTAGTAGAGTTATTTTTTTCCGTAGATGTTCGTGACCATGTTGACTCCAGTCTTAGGAGGTTTTGTTTAGAGTTGTTAGACTGTTATTGGGGCGCTAAGACTTAAATAAATTATTGTTATGCTATGGTTGCTGCTATTATTAAATTTTGAATTATCATAATCAGACAAATGTGTAAGTAATGTGATGGTTGCTAGCTAGTACCACGATAGGCGTCATCACGACCTGTTAGGATTTGGGGTCGTGACAAGTTGGTATCAGAGCTCTATGTTAAATAGGACTCAACGGTCATGAGCAGGTTTAGTAGAGTCTTGCGGATCGGTACGGAGACGTTTGTACTTATCTTCGAGAGGCTACAGAACCCTTAGGAAACATTCCATATTCTTGAATTCTTGTCGTGCTAATCCATTTTATTCATCGAAAGCGTAACTCTTTGAACTTCTTTCATGTATTCGAATGCGCACGCGAGCGCTTGGTATCAGTTGTGCGTCGGCGGCTTATGACTTCCGTGGGTGAGACGTGATTTTTAACATGTTAATAATGGGCCAATCAGAAGGACTTGAGGCCGGATGTTGTCTGTGGCTTGAGTGTTGAGATATCATTTGGGTGAGCACATGTGTTGGGGGACTTATATGTCCGTTTGTGTCCTTATTGATGGAACTTGTGACTAGATGATTACATGGTAAGTGTGATCGGATAGTTAGATGTATTCAGGTTGTTTGATGGTGACCAAAATGAATTGGCGGGAGATATGGCAAGAACGATTATTTGACTTTGCATTAGAATATGGCTTCGAGTTATGAGTATTGAATGACCTCTCGTGTAGTTTAGTTGTGGAGTGAAGTGGGTTTTCCTGTTATGTTCTGAGTTCCTGTGATGTCTTTTGAGCTGACCAATTCCCCAGCAACGTCTATGTATTTGATTAATGGTATATTCCAACCGTATTAATACTCTTTTGATGGAATCTTGTCGTACTCTCGTAGCCAGGGGTAGCATACTCAGCAATTGATGATGGTATTACGAGGATATATGGAGGAGAAGTTTTGTGCGAAGTTCTCCAAGTGTGAATTTTTGGCTCAGTTCAGTAGAATTCTTGAGACACGTGATGTCCAGTGAAGGTATCCATGTGGTCAGACGAGTGTGTGTAGAGCTTCCAGAAGCTCAAGATTTCCTTGACCACAGCTCCAGTGTTAGTATTGCCATCAGCTTCAGGTTATTATACCACTAAATGGGATATCTTGGGGGCAGGCAGTGGTTGTGTTCTAATGTAGGAAGGTATAGTAATTGCGTGATGGCTATGATTTTCGGATGTGTATAGGGAGATAAAATTTTGAGATTAAGTAGGTAGGGGTATCTCCTGCGGGATGTCTTGAGGTGTGTGACCCTTATATTTATCTGTAGCAAGTTCTTTTCTACCAGTAGATGATGTATGTTGTAATTTGAGTTTAGCTTGCTTGTGGGAGTTGGCATGATCATTACAATGGTAAATGCGAGATTTGCATATGGGTTAAGGGTTAGATGGTTTGGGTCATAGGAGCGTATGAAGGATTTAGTTTAATCCCACCACAATATGGTGGCAGTGATAATGTGTGGGCATCGTGAGTTATTGTTTGTCTTGATCCTTGGCTTTGAGACAAGTGGGGGAGTTCGTTATTGATAATTTGATTACACGATTATGTGTTGTATTAGTTTTGATTCAAGGTATGTTGGTGAATCAGTTATTGCCCTGTAGAGGTGGAGTCTGGGAATGGCTCGAGTAACGGGAAATTCTTCGATACAGGTTGTAATGTACCTTACGGATAATGGAATTTATTGAATGATTGAGTTGTACTTGAAAGGGTAGTGTGTGCAGTGTATGAGTTTGATTGTTTCTTCAAAGGTGTGGATTACTGTCCTAGTATGTGGATTGCAAGCAGGGTCAGGTCGTTCTGTTTACTTGGTTAGTGTAATTGAAATTGCGTAGAGTAAAGAACGTTCGAGAATGGTTCAGACGGATTCAAGGTTATATGTAGCGATCAAGGATCTTCAAGGTGTGAGAAGGGCTAGAACAGAGATTTACGGGGACGGTGTCAATCCTTGTGGTGTATTTGCATTATCATGGATTTTATCCATCAGTATCAGGAAAGTGAAGGTAATGACTTTAAATTCACAGGAAGTCTCTTCAGGGTAAGTATTTCTAATGTTGTGCATTTGGGGATAATTGAGGGAGTATTCAGCGGCTTACGAGACTTAGACGGTATATTTTTGTGCTTGGGTTTCGTGTGGTGAGTCTGGATTGAGAATTTCGGTATTATGGCAAGGAGAAGTATCAATTCGAAGGTAAGTCAGAAGGAACTTGGATAAATAGGACAACTTGGTAGTAGGTCAGATCGGCATGATAAGGGATATGGTTAGTTCTTTGGGTTTTATGAGGTAATGAGTTGTTACAGGTGTTTCTTAGCAATTCTCTTGGGATTTGGTGGCATGCGGTATTTTGTGTATAGTGAAGAGTGGCATATGTGAGGTCACGGTTCAGTTTTGGAAGAAAGGTCAGAACTGGCATTTTCAGATGATTAGGTAAAGGATACCACTATTGAGGGTGGCTGGATGAGAGTATACATTCATTAAGGAAAATGTCTTTAAGGCAATGTGTTCGAATAAGGGTGCTTCATTGGTGTTACGACGCTCTCTTGTTGGATCGACTGTTGATATTCAAGGTATCTTGGTGACACAGAGGAATTATGGGGGTATCCCTCGTGGAATGATTGAGCATCATGGATGTGATATATATTCGAGTGGTGGAGTTGGGATCAGATATGGTAACTTTGTGCGCTTCATGGACTTTGAGACTAAGAGTTCTAATAAACAGATTATTTTGTGGTTGTAAACTATGAGGATGCGAGCAAAGTTATTCAGGTGTTAGTATATGCCATGACTCGGCCATTATGAACTTTCGGAGAGAAATAGTACTTAGAGTTATTGGTAGGCCAGTATGGGTGTGTGTTTTGCATCGAGTCGATATTGTTGACTCCGAAATACTATTATTGAAGGATGTACCATTCGATTGTCATTGAGCTTATTCGTGTCTTGGAGTGATCTATGAGTTACCTTTCGGTGTTTCAAGGAGTTGCGATTGTTGGTTACATATGCATAGGGTGCGGTTCCATCGGGGCTGAATAGGGAGATTTGAGTAAGGTAAGTTATTGGGTGTTGCAGGATTGAGACGTGTTGGTTATGTTCTTTCTGGTTCGGGTGGCATGGTATCGTCCGATTTCCCCGTGGTTATTGCAGTGCACTTTGAGTACTTGATGTCGAATTTCGCATGGTTATTGATTTTGAGCAAGGTGGCTTAGGGTATTTCATGTGGTCTAGCGGTTGGATGGGATCACGCCTTGTAGCGGAGTTAAGTGGATGTATGATCCTTGGTGTCGAATTCGCGTGTTATGGTCTCACGATGTATACCAGGCTTTTATCATGATGCGGTGTGGTAAGTGTTAGTGGCAGGATAGTCCTCTCGTGTGAGTCTTCTTTATTTTATAAATTGAGGTTTTGGGATGTTGTTATTGAGTGCACGAGTTGCACAAGTTATGGCTCTGGATGGTATAGTGGTATTGATGTTGATTAGACGAATGGTTACTAGTTTCTGCGTTTTCCCTTCATCATTGGTAGTATATGAAAGGGTTAGAACGAGGCTTTGCTTGATAGGAGGTTATTTACCGGTATTGGGTTGTTAAAAGCAACTATTGTGACTAGGAGTTATCGCCACGAGTGCTTGAGTCATGTAGTGGATCATGGTATTTCATTTTGGGTTACGGATATGACTTGTTACAGTGTGCTCAGACTTATTCAGTTTATAGTTTTGGGATTTTGATCTTGTAAATTGATTCAGAAGTGAAAATGTAGTTCTAAGGTTTAGGGGTCAAGATTGGACTTCAAAATTTCAAATGTGTTGTGCTATTAGACCTATATGGGTCAGGGTGATGTGAAATTATCTTCGAATATGTGCATGGTAGGTTGCACAACAATTTTGGTGGTGTTTGGAACAACTCTTGGCACGTTCGAGGACAAACGTATGTTTAAGTGGGGGAGAATGTAACGACCCAATCGATCGTTCCATAGAATTTACATTATTATTGTTGTTATTGCCTTGTCATGGTTTGGTTATGCTGTTTATGATGTGTTAGAGTCGGTTGGCTCGGGTTCAGAATGGCTGTAGTGAGAATTGAGACATTTAGTCTTTAAAAATAGTCTTATAGTTGGAAAAGTCAACTGAGAGTTGACTTATTGGTAAACGACCTCGGAATGCGGATTTTATGGCTCGGATACCTTCGTTAGGTGATTTGGGACTTAGGAGTGTGTTCAGAATAATTTTCTGATGTCCGATGTAGAATTAGGCTTGAATTGGCGAAAGTTGGAGATTTAGAAGTTCTTAGGCTTGAATTCGACGTAGATCTGGTGTATTGGTGTTGTTTTGGGTGTTTCAAAGATTCGACTAAGTTCAAGTTATGTAATGGGACTTTACGGGGTCCCGAGGAGCTTGGGTGAGTTTCAGATAGGTTTGGGTTGCGTTGTGCTCGTTTTTCTTATTCTTCGACGTCGTTTCTTCAAGCATAAATGATATCAAATTGAACAAATGAGCTCCTATTGCTATTTTGAATAAATCTTTAGATCCGTATAGTAATTACGGACCCGTAACAAAAAGAATCGTCGACTTTGGACATCGTATGAGGATTTTATGGCCATTTTACCAAGGTTGCCAGATTTTTCAGGTTAATTACGAAATTGCCCCTGACTGTGTATTAAAAACCTGCACTATTTGCAAATCTTAAAACCTACATATCTCCTTCATTAAGGTCAAATTGCGTGATTCAAAAGCCTAAATTGATTAGAATTTCACAAGGAATCCATTGGGAGCAGAACAGTATATATATAACGAGCAGTCCGAGTTTTCTTCCAATTTTTGAATGGGAAGAAGCTTTAGAGGCGATTTTTAAGAGAGGAAATCATCGTTATTTATAGAGGTAAATATTTTGATAATTAAAACTCGTTTATGGGTGATTATAGAACATAATCTCAGCATTTAATTCATGAAAATCAGTAGAAAAAGGTAGATTTAGGGCTTGAGATTTATGAGACCTTTAGGGGTCAATTTGAGGGGTCATACGAACTCCGATTTTAGTATTATTTATATGTACGGACTCGTGAGATGATGAAGAACAGTTTTGTATAAAAACTCCTGAGTTTCGGGATGCGGGCCCCGAGGTCAGGTTTTGGCCAATTTCGAATTTTTGAGCTAAATTTGATATCTTTCGATTGGAATTTGTTCCTTAAGCATAAATTGATGATAAAAATATGAATTTGGTAGATTTGGAGCCTTCGGAAGTTGATACGAGCGGCAAGCGTGTTGCGGAATAGTTTTCGGGCTAGTTTTGAGGTAAGTAATGTCTTTAAATCCTGTCCTGAGGGTATGAAACCCTGGACTATGCACCCTTTCACGAGTTTTGAAATACAAAGGTTGAAACTTTTGAAATATCTTCCCATTTAGGTGACTATTGAGTTGCTAAACCGAATTTTAAGCCTATGTTTAATTAGTATTATTTTATTATGATATGATTTGGGCTGTAAGTCGTGTTTGGGGCCTAGTGCCGATCTGTTTTCCCCTTGGGGGTTGTATTTACTATATTTTCCTCACTGATATTTTATGATTTTCCACTCAGTCTTTTCCTGATGAATTGTTTTGACACTCAGAGTATTTTAAAACTATTTCTTGAAAATGAAACACTGTTTTGGGTCGAGAACCCGGTATATTTATGGCCTGAAGGGCAAATTGAGAGTGTCTGACTGAGTGAGGCTGCAGACCTATATTGTGAGGATGCTATGATATGAGTGGGGCTGTGGGCCTATATTGTGAGTGATTTATGCCATGATGTGGCTTGGTATAGCGTTTGGGCTGTAGGAGCCCCTCCAGAGTCTGTACACACCCCTAGTGAGCGCAGGTACCTAATGAGTGATGCCCGCTGGGCTTATGATGAGTGATTGCGAGGATGCCTGATGGGCTGATACTGAGTGACTGTGAGGATGCCTGATAAATGATTTTAGCCCGAGGGGCAGTTTTATGAAGAATTTTTACTGAGTTTTCGAACTATGATTTACTTCGTTTTCAAACTGGCTTTTACGGAGAATTTTACTGAGATATACTGATATTACACTTGTTTTAAAGGATTTCTGGAAACTGATTTCGAACTTATGTATTTGATGAATACTACCTGGTGACTTGGTGTTTTACTAGCTTTTGCGAATTTATGCATCTGTAGTGTGTGTTTTATAATTCTTAGAGTGTGATTTATTTTCATTACTACTGAGTTGGCGTACTCATAAAAACTCCCTTTGCCTCTGTGCACAGATCGAGGTGATGGTTCGGAGCAGTAGTTGTCTTTGCTCGTAGCAGCAGTTCACGGGATTTCGAGGTAGTTGCCCAACGTCCACAACTTGTCCATTTGCCTTCCTTATTTAGTTATAGCATTCCATTCCTAGACTTTATTTAAGATATTAGTAGAGTTATTTTTTTCCGTAGATGCTCGTGACCATGTTGACTCCAGTCTTGGGAGGTTTTGTTTAGTGTTGTTAGACTGTTATTGGGGCGCTAAGACTTAAATAAATTATTTTTATGCTATGGTTGTTGCTATTATTAAATTTTAAATTATCATAATCAGACAAATGCGTAAGTAATGTGATGGTTGGTTAGCCTAGTACCACGATAGGCGCCATCACGACCTGTTAGGATTTGGGATCGTGACAACCAACTTCACAATTTTTCACAAATTGCAATAATAAAGTAAGCAATTATAGAAGAAAATTAGAGAGAGATTGATGATTTTGTGAGTAAAAAATCAAAGTATTGGGGGGGGGTGAGG
>ML400789.1:0-49938 GCA_005239525.1 Nicotiana knightiana | reverse complement strand
TATATATATATATATTGAAAAGTATAGCTGAAAAGCAATTATCTCCAGGAAAAGTTATGTCTAACGGACTTCTATTTCGAAAGTTTATTTGAAAAATATTTGTCTTGCAGAAAAATGATATTTGAAAGAGCAATATTTGGGAAAGTATATTTGAACACCATGTATTTTGGTGATATTCGAAAGAGCAGTATTTGGAAAAGTATATTTGAACACCACGTATTTTGAAGAGACTATGTTTTAAAGATTTCTCTTTATAAAAATATATAAATATACATTCAGAGAAAGTATATTTCAATGAAGAAATTATTCCGAAATGATTATATCTTTAAAGCTTTCAAAATAAACTCACGATTTAAAGGTTTTCACTCGATGGTTTCACCAATTTTATTGAGTTTATTGGCTAAAGCCTGACATGAATAAATTGATGCAGTGGTGAGTTGCTAGTGTTTAATTGGGTTGTGGTTCCCGACATTTGGCTTGCATTATTTCCATTCTCTTTGCGTATTTCTATTATGCTGTCCGTTGATCGTAATTTCTGAATTTTCTTTCGTATTATTCGATCGTACCGTTATTAATATCGAAAATCTTTAGATAGATATTATGTTTCGATCATTGGTACAATTATGTCTTTTTACTTATTAGACCAGTGTTGTCTTGACTATTCCTCGTCACTACTTCACCGAGGTTAGTCTTGATACTTACTGGGCACTGCCGTGGTGTGCTCATACTATACTTCTGCGCATTTTTGTGTGCAGATCCAGGTTATTGTTGTTGTTTGCTGCATGGATCGTTGATGAGGAGCTCAAGGTAAACCTGCTTCAGCATTCGCAGGTTTCAGAGTCACCTTCCTGTTTATGTCAACTTTACTTATTATTTCTAGACAGTTGTATTTAGATTCGGTTGAAAGATATCGTAGAGCTTATGACTTGTATTTACTAGGTTTTGGGAAATTGTAAACTCTGTCAAGATTTCTATATCGAGACTGTTTAATTCCTTTATTATTGTTGTTGTTTAGTGGAAATGTTAGGCTTACCTAGTCCCTAAGACTAGGTGCCATCACGATACCCAATAGAGGGAAATTTGGGTCGTGACAGTGTATATATATAATACACACACACTTCGTGCTACTTTAACTACATATAGCATGTTATAGTATATGCTATTGTATTCATTATTTGTATTATAATAAAGTTAATGAATTACATTCATTAATTACTAGGTTATAAGTCGATGAATCAATTATAACAGATTAATTGATATAAGTCGAGACATTTTTCTTTTAATATTCAACGATGCATCTGAGTAAGTTATAGACTTGTCAAGATCGTTAGTATATATAATTTTTCATCAAATATATCTGTGTGTCAATTGATTTATCGACTTATAACCTACTCAGATGCATCGTTGAATATTAAAAATAAATGTCTCGACCTATATATATATATATACATATATATATATTTAGTGTATTCATCGCTTGTATTACAAAAGTATTAAGGGATTACATTTATATTATTTAGGCAGTAAATATAAAAGTGATTTTTAATTTTGACCAATGTTGACCTGAAAAGAGGCCAACTTTGATCGCTAATTATCCAGAAATTAACAATTAGCAACCAAAGTTGGTCGCTAAATTTAAATCAGATTTATTTATATTTTATAAAAATATTTTAAATAATCATATAATTATTAAACTTATAAGTGGGTCCCAAAATAGCGACCAAAGTTGGCCGCTACATTCTTCCCCTTTCATTACCGGCCAACTTCGGTCGCTAATTTTAAATAAAATTTATTTATATTTTACAAAAAGTTTTAAATAATAATATAATTATTAAAACGTTATAATTGGGTTCCACCTTAGCGACCAAAGTTGATCGCTAATTTCAATATTTCTTTAACTAAGCAAGTCTGACCAGTCCGGTCAACATGTTGACCACTTTATCGACCAAAAAACGACCAACTTTGGTCGGCAAAATTATTTAAAATAATTATTTAATAATTTTCTCCAAATTAGCGATCAAAGTTGGTCGCTTTTCTTGACCAACCAACTTTGGTTGCAATTTTTGGTCGTTTTTTACCGGATTTTTAGTAGTGAAAATATCTCATATTCATGTAGGGTACAATAAAGCGTCACACCATAAAGAATATAATGTAGGCAGTCAACCCTAATATAAGTATTAGTGACTGCTTTCACTACTCGAACTTTATTAAATGATGTATTCCTCAAGTTTTTTCTGTCCAGTTTGATAGCCATCAGACCTGTCACCACGTTCGTACTGGGAATCTTGAATGGACTTTTTATTATGCTTTGATCAAATTTAATGAATGGCACACAGCAGCTTTGATTAATATATGCTTGAATTAAGTGTTTGAATTAATATGTTTATGAAGCTATGCTATTTTTTAATTGCAAATCATTGAGTTGAATGTTTGAATATATGTTTATGCTTGAATTGAGTGTTTGAATTATTTTGTTTATGATGCTATAAGACAGTAAGACTCGGGAAAAATAGAACTCAAAGATCCAAAAAGGAAACAGTCAAATACTTCTTCCGTCCATTGTGGGGCGGTGTTTACTGAGCACATAATTTAATAAATAAAAAAATTAAAATTTATGGTCTAAAGCAAATCATAAAAATTTGTGTGATTAAAAATCTTCTTATTAAAGGTAAAAAAGAAAAATTACAAGATGAATTATTAATAAATACGAAAAGGTACTTATTGTTTTTGGGAATGACCGAAAAGGAAAGAAGAATTAACCCGATTAGCCGCTCACTCAATCGCTTAAATTAAAAATAGTCATCCAATGTATAATATATGTATAATTCGTGCTTAATATGTGTATAATCGTGTATAATTAATGCAATAATTTGTATAGATGGCAAAAAAAATTAAATAAAAAATATGACTGACTATTTATGTAAACATCCCAAGAAAAAAGAATATCACATAAATTGGGATAAGAGGATTACATAAATAGCCACTCAAATTTTGGGGTTGGAACTGCATTTTATTGGTAGAAAAAGCAAGACCACCCTTTATTATCTTTTTAAAAAAAGCAAAGAAATTATCTCTTAAACTGAAAATTAAACTCAAAACTTTTAAATTCAGATTCAGCTGCTGCTTAGTCAAGATTATTACTAAGTTTTAACTTGGTTTACTCAATTTTTAGTAAAATAAATTTTACTTAGTTGTTTTATATAATGGACAAAAGAATTTTTTAATTAATATCCGGATTTTACTAAAGTGTAAAACATAGAAGACATATAAAAGATTCTCGGGTTGTTTTCAAACATATAAAAATGTCTTATTGATTTTTACACCAACCCAAATTAGGAATGCACCCAAACAGGAAATTACCTATAAAATCCATTGGGATCAACTCCTTACAAGAGATTCTTTGAAGATGACATTCAATAAACTATATACATAAAATTCATAAAAAAAAAACAATATAATATAAAGTAAAAAACGTAACACATATTGATGTTCAAGATGATTGGACTAAAAAAATACTCCATCCGTCTCAATTTATATGATGCGGTTTGAATTTCGATCAACCGAGTTTTTCTTTGATTATAATTTTTTCAAATGCATTTTAAACTTTTTGAATTGTGGCTTATAATATTTTAATGTAATTTTCAAACACTTCAAAAATTTTAAAGATATTATGTTAGTATTTAAGATCAAAATTAAGAAGTTTGACTCTAGAATTGGATGGAGGGAGTATAAAACTAAAACCAAAACAAACCAAAAAAAGAAAAAGAAAAAGAAAAGGAATTTTAAATGTCTAATCGAGCCATGAATTATACTATAAATACATAGACTTTCCTCAACATCTCCACCTTGGGTTCTTCTATATATTCATTTAGCTTCTTCTTTTCTGAACAACACAAATATGAAAACCACAGAAAAGTTCGAGAGGTTCTCAAGCTGCAGAGGTGTAGCATTTGAAATAAAGCCTCGTGAAAACCCATTTTCTGTCCCTAAACAACAAATAATTGAACCTCCCCAAGGTAGCAAAAGATTTTGGTTTCATAGTTTTAGCAAAAAGATTGTTCCATCTTCATCTTTCATGCAAAGATCAATGAGTCGCACTAGTAGCCATTTTTGTGATCTAGAAATAGATTTGGACGACGACGACGACGACGACGATGACGTTACTCTGTCTGACATTGAAAAAGGATATTATGAAAAAGAAGGGTCTTCACCATTACAAATTCAAGTGGGATCACCATTACCATTTCTTCCTCCGAAAACACTTAGCAAACGCGAAAAGCAAAAACCTAGTTCATCAAGATTGTCTGTCATTCTTCTTGATCAAGGTTTGTTTACAGTATACAAGCGATTGTTCGTGCTCTCTTTCGTTATGAATATCACTTATTTGATTCTTGCTGCTACTGGGAATTTCTCATATGCAAGAAGAAGAGCTGTTTTATTTTCCATCGGGAATATTTTTGCTTTAACACTATGTCGAAGTGAAGCATGTTTGCGAGTAGTGTTCTGGCTTGCAGTGAATTGTTTAGGATGGTCTTGGATTCCTATTCGGATCAAGACTATGGTTACGTCTTTACTTCAATCTCTTGGTGGAATTCATAGCGGTTGTGCAGTTTCTTCAATTGCATGGCTCGTTTATGCCTTAATCCTAACGCTGAATGACAGAGAAAACACTTCCACTGAAATTATTGGTGTTGCTTTTGCAATCCTTTCACTTCTCTGCTTATCTTCATTGGCTGCATTTCCTCTCGTTCGCCATCTCCATCACAATTTCTTCGAGAGAACTCATCGTTTTCTTGGATGGACAGCATTAGCACTTGTTTGGGCTTTCATAACCTTAACAATTTCTTATGATCCTAAAACCAAATCTTACAGCACTGAGATTGGTTCCAAATTGATAAAACAACAAGAATTTTGGTTCACGGTGGCAATCACAATGCTAATAATCATTCCATGGCTAACAGTGAGACGTGTTCCAGTGAAAATCACATCTCCATCTGGACATGCTTCGATTATCAAGTTCGAGGGTGGAATCAAACCTGGAATTTTAGGAAGGATTAGCCCTTCACCTTTCTCCGAATGGCATGCATTCGGGATTATTTCAGATGGAAAGAAAGAACATATGATGTTGGCAGGTGCAGTTGGTGATTTCACAAAATCTTTAGTGTCAAATCCTCCTAGCCATTTATGGGTTCGACAAGTTCATTTTGCAGGCTTGCCTTATTTAGTAAACATGTACAACAAGGTCCTGGTGGTGGCTACTGGCTCAGGAATCTGTGTTTTTCTGTCATTTCTTTTGCAACCATGTTCAGCTGATGTGTGTTTTCTTTGGGTGACGAAAGGGGTGGAACAAAATTTTGGGAAGGAAATCAAAGAGATGATTAATGGACATCCAAATGAGAAAGTGATTATACATGATACAGCTTTGCTTGGTCGTCCAAATGTATCAGAAATGAGTGTTGAGACAGCCAAGAAATGGGGAGCTGAAGTGGTTATTGTTACTAGTAATCCAGAAGGGAGTAGAGATGTGGTTAATGCATGTAAAAAGTCTGGAATTCCTGCCTTTGGTCCTATTTGGGATTCTTGAGACATAAATATTTCCTTTTGATATTTGTTTGTATGAGTTAATTACAACACCAAACTAATTATTGACCATGATATTCACTTTCAAAATTTATCAAACTTGAAATGTTATTATGTGATTACAAGAAACATAACTTAATTCTTATTAGATTTGCAAAAGCATTTCTTGTTTCATCATTTCACTCCATCGCATTCTTACACGACATAACGTTGTTGAAAGTTCTCGTGTTATATATCACAGACCCAACATTTTTAATATTTTGAAATAGTTATCATTTTCTTAGTGGTTTGAATAGTCTTCTAGTGATATATAGCAAAACAAATGTAAGCAGTACATGCAAAAGATGCAAAAGCTAAAATTGCAAAAAAAAAAAAATACAATTGAAAATAATTCAAACATTAAATTTTGCATTTTTAGCTTGGTATCACAAAATTAAAACATCTCTAATAAACATGGTAAGGACGCATCTAGCTGGATTTCCTAAGGGGCCGTTTGGTTAAAGGGATTAGGGATATTATTCCAGTATAAAATTTGGGATTAAATTTATTTAATGTTTGATGTAGCTATTAACTATTATCTACTCCTGTTAAGTAAAAATCTAGTTTTAATGATGACAACCTACTTACATTGTTTTGCAGAGATCAAGATATTAATAAAAGGAAAGAAAACTATCAAGAAGCTGTCGAAAGAAAGAAGCCTAAGAAGTTATGTGAATCAAAGGAGCTGATGATGTTGTGCTGAATCAAAGGAGCTGATAATGCTGAATCAACGGACAAAAAAAAGGAAACTAAATCTATCATATCCTTTCAGCATCAATCTAAGGGAATCAAGACTACAAATCAAGAAGCTATATCCAGTAAAGGTCAAAATATCCGCTATCCTCAATTAGCTCAATCGACGGCTCGAATCTCTCCTCAATGTAAGGTCGTGACAAGGAAAGTCATGAACGAATCCGACCCTTTCCAAGAGCAGGATTCGAGAGGCACCCCTTGCGCCAAATCCCTTTGAAGATCCTGTACCTCTATCTTAGTCAAAGTTCAACGGCTCTCAACTCTCCTATAAGAAGTCTGCTCAGAACAAATGGAAGGCTTGAGCAATTACAAACATTATATTCTAAATCTCTCTACTTCTTAGCCTAAATACTGTATTTCTCAGTTTACCAGTGTCACAAAAGATAGGAAGAGTTAGAACGCAAAAGGGAGTTGTGTCATTATTCAAAATACATTGTTGCTATACTTCGTTGGTGGTGAACGAATCAAAACCATCCCTGTTGCAATAATTTTCAAGATCTAAGGGAACCCTTGTGACCCAAGGGAAACTGGATGTAAGTACCACACTGGTACCGAACCAGTATAAAACTACTGTGTGTTATCTTTTCTGTTTATTGTTATTTACATTCTGCACGAAATCTAGTCGACTAAAATCATTCTTAGTTGACTATTTTTTAATAGACCACAATTAACCCCCCCTCCCCCTCTTGTTTTTTCAATTGGTATCAGAGCAAGGTTCACAATCTCTGCTTAACAGCTAGTGAGAAAAAGATTATGGCATCTAACACTATCGTTGGTGCACTATTTCAAGAAGGAACCTCTCAGGTTTGACCTCCCTCCTTCAATGGATAACACTTTTCTCATTGGAAAGTGCGTGGAAACATACACGATGTCATATGACTTCAAAGTTTGGCGTGTGATCAAAAAGAAAAATCTTTAAATCCCACCTAAGCAAGATGCAAATGGTCAAGTTATCGTATCAACTGATCCACTTGACCTAGACGATTACACTAGCGAACAAGTTGTTGTCATAATTGTGAATGCCAAAGCAAAAAATCTACTGCACAATGCTATCAATGGAGAAGAGTATGAAAATATCTCAAGTTATGAAACAGCTAAAGAAATGTGGGACAAATTGGAGGTTACTTATGAAGGAATCAACAATGTTAAAGAAACAAGAATTAATCTTCTGGTTCGGGACTACGAGCTATTTCAAATGGAGGACGGAGAATCAGTAGAAGAGATGTTCTCCAGGTTCAGCAAAATTCTTGGAGATCTGAAGTCTTTTGGAAGACCTATTAAAAATGGAGAACAAGTTAGAAAAATTCTCAAAAGTTTACCTACAATTTGGCAGCCAAAGGTCATGGCTCTGGAATGTCAGAATCTTGACAAAATATATTATGATGAACTTAGAGGTGATCTAATTGCTTTTGAGAAAACTCACTTGGATAGACAAATCCAACAAGAAAAGAGGAAAACTTTTGCTTTTAAAGCAACTGTGGCTGAACCAGAAAATGTAGAAGAAGAAGAAGAAGGAGGAGAACAAGATGAAACATTACCATGCTTTCTCAAGTTGTAACAAACATGATGAGGAAAAGCAGAAATAGCAGAAGAGGGAAGTCAAGCTTCTGGAAAGGAAGGATAAATAATGAAACTGATAAAAATGATGGAATATGCTATGAATGTGAAAAATTTGGTCACATTCAAGCTGATTGTCCTGAACTGAAGAAGAAACTCATCAGAAACATACAAAAGAAGAAGCCTTTCGGATCCTGAAGTGATGAAGAAGAATCTGATCATGAGGAAGTTGCAAATATATGTTTCATGGCCATCAATGAAAATGAAGATTCAGAGGAGCTTGGACTAATGGCAGATGGAGATGCTGATGGGGAAGATAACTCAAATGAACTCGGTCTTATGGCAGAAGAATGAACTTGTGATGTACGTCTTCCCACATGTCCTAGTGGGCTTACCTAACGGGTTGCGTTAGGTGCCATCACGACCAGTGGATTCGGGATCGTGACACATATTAACTTTCAAATTCATGAAAGTTGAAATGCTATTATGTGATTGTAAGAAACATACCTTAATTCTTATTAGATTTGCAAAAGCATTTCTTGTTTCAACGTTTCACTCCATCGCATTCTTACAAAACATGACGTTGTTGAAAGTTCTAGTGATATATATCACAGGCCCAACATTTTTAATTTTTGAAATTGTTAATCATTTTCTTAGTGGTTTGAATAATCTTCTAGTGATATATAGCACCGTTAAACCAAAAAAAAAAAGTTAGTAGTACATGCAAAATATGTAAAAGCTAAAATTAAAAAAAATACAATTGAAAATAATTCAAACATTGAATTTTGCATTTTTAGCTTGGTAGCACAAAATTAAAATATCTCTAATAAACATGGTAAGGACGCATCTAGCTGGATTTCCTAAGGAGCCGTTTGGGTAAAGAGATTAGGGATATTATTCCAGTATAAAATTTGGAATTAAATTTATTTAGTGTTTGATGTCGCTATTAACTATAATCTATTTATACCAAAATCGTAAGATTATCTATCTGATATAGGAGGCAGGATTACAATATTAAGATTATAATACTGGGATAATCCTTGTCTTGAACCAAATGACCCCTAATTGTTCTTCCATTTGAGGTTGCCTTCTCTTTTCTCTGCAATTAGCAAAACATATTTATCCAATTATTAGTTGAACAGATTATTCCCTTGCGAGGTCAAATGTTTAAATTGTCTCTGCTAATTTTTTAAATTTAATTTGTTATAAACATGATAAGTAAATTAGTGGGCGTTTGGACATAAGAATTGTAAAATTTCAAAAAAAAAAAAGGTGAAAAAAATTTTCAAGTAAAAATGGTATTTGAAAATTATAGTTGTGTTTGGACATGAATATAATTTTGGGTTGTTTTTGAAGTTTTGTGAGTGATCTGAGTGAATTTTTTTTGAAAAATAGCTTTTTGGAGTTTTTCAAATATTCAAAAAATTTCAAAATTCATCTTGAAGTGAAAATTGAAAATTCTGTGGCCAAACATTGATTTCGAAAATAAGTAAAAAAAATTTAGGAAAAAAAGTGAATTTTTTTTTTATGTCCAAACGGGTTCTTAGTGGGGGTTTGGACATAAAAATGGTAAAATTTCAAAAAGAACGAATTTTTTTTTCTGGTTAAAATGACATTTGAAAATTAGAGTTTATTTGAACATGAATGGGTTGTTTTTAAAGTTTTGTGAGTGATTTATGTGAAATTTTGAAAAACAGATTCTTGGAGTTTTTTAAATTTTTTAAAAATTTCAAAATTCATCTTCAAGTGAAAATTAAAATTTTTTTGGTCAAATATTGATTCGAAGCAAAGGAAATTTTTTTTTGAAAAAAAGAAAATCCAAACGGGCTCTTAATGTGCGCATCAATTTTTCCAGTTTTTCAAAGATGTGAGGAAGATATAATGACAGGTGCTGTGGTCAACCATGTTATTTCGAAAAGAAATCATAATAATAATTTCATCTCTACGTCCTTAAGTCAATTAATCCAAGAAAGTTCAGTCAAATAACAAAAAAAATATAACTTAAAACAACAAATATTTTATCTCTACGTTTATTATTCTTTTTTATGGCATAACTTAAAGACTTCTCTTTAATATGTAAATATACTATTATCAATCAATAATGGGCCTTTCCTCTATTATTCCACATATAGAAAGTGTTAAAATAGTACCACCAACTAATCAATCGTTGGCTATGTTTAATTGTTAAGGAAATTCAATTAAGTCAGGATTGCAGGTATCCACTTGCAAATAATTAATAGGCTTCGACTCCAATGCATTTTGACTATAAAAATCGGGGTAGTTTGGTTTTAACTAAAACAAGTCAAATCGAAATTAAACCAACCCAATAGTATATTTATACGATTTTTAAAAATATTTTATGTATATAAATATTTATTGTAACGTAATTTATAAATATTTTAAAAACTTTTTCACAGTTTTATCTTTTAACGAATTATTTCAAGTTTGAACTTAACATTCTTGAATGGTAAATAAATTTTATAGCCCATAAATGTAGTAACTCAAACAAAGTTTAAATCAACATTAATGCTAACAAGAGAAATTCAATTCAACACTAGAAAAATGACCATAGTGTTGAATATCTATTTTTTTAGTTTTACATTGGTTTATAATAAAAATGCATATCTTAATTTATCTTTTTCTTTTGTACTTAATTATGTAATTAATAGTACTTATTAGCTATACTTATTTTGGCATGACCTATATAAATTTTTTAGTTTATGTTAATTTTTATTGTGACTTATTAATTAACAATATTTATTTTATGCAATTTTATTATCTTTAATATTAGATATTTAGTATAATGCTATGACCTATCTCATATTATTGTGTTATTTTCTTGGAAAATACATTATATAGTTGTATCTTACTAGGACTAAAGAAATATTTGAAGCACAAGTTATATATTTTGTTTTATAAAGACTTATAAATTTTTTTTTGGAGAAACCGAGAAAAACTGATATTGAAAAACCCGACTTTGTTGGTTTGGTTTATAGATTTAAAATTCTGAGTTTCACATTTAACCAAACAATTAATTAACCTTAAGAATCAATAATTCAAAGTGAAAATACATAATTCTTAACCATAATTAAGTGTTAAAAAGTATAAATGCAAACTGGTTTGGTGTAAAAACCCCGTGCGGATAAGTTTTTACCCAAAAACGTCCAATAGAATAACCTATAGAACTGTTGGGAGAAGGAAAAGGCATAACATGCGCGGCTAAAATGTCTTAGCTAACAACAGTCTCTAAATTATTACTAATTCGTCGCTAAATACCGTGTAACAAATAAAATTGTTTTATAACCCTTTGCTAAATAAGATAAGCGACGAATTTATTGTTATTTCGTTATAAAATTGTCCGCAGCTAATTCCTATGTTTTCTTTATTCTTTGTTACTGCATGCAGAGAGAAATTTTTTATAAGAATTAAGTTAGTCTAAATTTGCTTAATGGGAGAAAATGTGAGAGGTGGAGAAGTGAATAAGCCATTGAGCAATCCCTTGGCTATGTGGTGATAAGCTGCTTCTGTTAAGTGAATTCCATCCCAATTTGCAAATTTAGAGGAGTCCAAACATGCCTTAGACCCAATATGACCACATCCTGCTGAATTGTTGAAGTTGTAAGGACCTCCACCTCCACAACATGCTACCAATGTATTGGAAAATCCTGTGACAGACACAAATATGAGCACCTAAAACAAAAAAGGATAGCCCGATGCACAAAACATATTCTCATGGTCACACCAAGTTCAGGGAAGAGCCGGAACTCGAGGGGTGTGATGTAGCCAGCATGTCCTAACACAAATGTTAATGACTGATTTCACGGCTCGAACCCATGATCTAGGTCACACAGAGATAACTTTACCGTTACTCCAAATATCTATATGTAGACACAAACAAACTTTAAATTTCATCATACTTTTGTAACTTTTATACTTAGAAGATCTCATGATATTCCATCCGTTTCAGTTGGCATGGTAAAATTTGAATTGACACGGAGTTTAAGAAAGAAAGAAAGACTGTTGAAACATGTGATTTAAATCAAATTATATATATAAAATAGAAAGTTTAATAAATTATTTTCAAATTTAAAAAAAAACTGTCATCATGATAATAAAATTAACTTACCATAATGCTTTGGAGCATGAAACAATCTCTTTGCAGCTCCATAATAATCAGCATATATGATCTTTGCATGAGGATATTCTTCTCTTAATTTCTCAAGGGAGAGTTTAAGCTGAGAATTGTGATATTTAGAGAAGGCATTGTAGGCTTTGAGACATCCATTTTTGTCATATGCTGCTTTGTTTGTAGTGCCAAACAAGGTTAAGTACAATGCTGAGCACCCAATTGGCAAATTCCCAGGTACTATCAATTCTACTGCTCCTTCCTCTATCAATACCTAATTAAGAGCAAATTATGAAGAAAAATAGTTAAATAATAAGGTTGGGTGAGTCAAGACCTCATTCTGAAAAAAGACAGTCCGATACATAGAACATTATGTATTCAGACAGAGTCCGAAAAAAGATCGAACGTTAAAGGTGTAATGTAGCAGTTTAAGGTTATGGGTTACGTTCCCGTGAACATCATCACCTCATTCTAAAAAAGACAGTCCGGTACATAGAACATCATGTTTTCAAACAGAATCCGGAAAAAGATCGCACATTAAGGGTGTAATGTAGCAGGGGGCGAATCCAGCTTTAAGGTCATGGGTTCCCGTGAACCCAATAACTTTTGTTCAAACATATTTGTATTAAAAAATTCACTAAGTATCTATAAATATTTGACTGGGAATCCAGTTATTATTATATATATATATATATAACTCGAAGTTGTTGTAAGAACTCATAAACTTCATATCCTGGATTTATCTCTGTGATGTAAACAGCCTACCATAATACAAGATTTAGTGGGCGTTTGGACATAAGAATTGCAAAATTTCGGGAAAAAGTGAAAAAAAAATTCAAGTGAAAATGGTATTTGAAAACTAAAGCTGTGTTTATACATGAAAATAATTTTGGGATGTTTTTTAAGTTTTGTGAGTAATTCAAGTGAAAATTTTGACAAATAACTTTTTGAAATTTTTTAAATTTTCGAAAAATTCCAAAATTCATCTTCAAGTAAAAATTTTAAAATTTATGGCCAAACAATAATTTCAGAAAAAAATGAAAACTTTTTTATGTCCAAACACGCTCTTAGTGACTGCTCCAAGACTCAAACTTGAATCAAGACCTCATCATATGTTGAATATTAAAGTTATGTTGAATATTAAGGTTGGATGGCCTAGGCCAATACACAAAAGTTGAAATGGATGCTTTAGGCTATAATTTACTTTTTTAATCTATAATGAAAGTTAGAGTGAAAGCTTACACTTGTTGCTTCAATAATAGTTTCAACTACTGCTGGTACAAGAGCTTTAAGTTGTTTAATGCTTCCACCAACAAAGTAGGGATAGTTATAGTCATTGCCTCCAATCTCTCCCACGATAAATAGTGATTTTTTAAAGTATTCTCTACAACCTGCAGGCCAAAATTAAAAATAATTAAAAAAACGCAAAGGAAAATTAAGAAAAACTATGAAGAATTAATCTAAATAGCCGCCGACCTAACAGCATAAATTAAAAATAAACTGAAAAATATATAATATATTTATAATTCATTGCATAACCGTGTATTAACTAGTGCATAAGTTATGTATGCCGATTACGAAAAATAAACAATGATTTCGACCTGCTATATTTGTGTAGCAATCATACAAATTATAGTGTTATTTTTTAACTCAACTCTTTTTTTATTATGCTATTTTTACCAAAAACAAAACAATAATTTATTTTTCAAACTTATAGCAACTGATTTTGAAAGCTTGCTAAAAATGGCATATTACAACAACCAGTATTTGCAAAAGGTCAAACAAATTTTTGCCGGTCCAATTTTCTTGCAAAAATAACCAAACGCCACATACTAAATCTAATAAAACATATCATGGTTAAAATATTAATAATTGTCATTACTATACCTTTTCTCGTGGCACAAATATTAGACTTCACTTCCTGAAACCATCCCACCTGGTTAGTTAATGAAATATTTGTCCATAAAATTGTTATATTCTTACTATAGAAATACTCAGCAGCAATTGCAGTAGCTCCAGCAATCGCAAAATTCACTCCATTTTCTGCTTTTACGCCATTTTTCAGTGCCAAATAGGGTGGAAGTAATGGCAATCCATATGCCTCCGCTACATTAGTAGAATGAAACTAAAATGTCATTGCTTTTAAATTAGTGGCGGAACAAGAAAATTTAATATGAGATTAAAAAGAGACTTTTACACTACACAACAACCCGACAAAGTCCAAAACAAAAAGATAACCCTAAATTTAATTTTTACAAATTTTAGCCAGTATAATCACGATATATATATATATATATATATATATACACCAGCGGTTATGGCTAGACGAGTGAAAATATTTCTAGCCGCCAAGCTAAAAATTTAAGATTGCAAGAATGTACCTAAAATTCGCCTATGCTATATATAGTATTTAAGTATTGGTCAGTCAGGTGCACAAAGTATTTTATATTTACGTAGGGTCCAGGGAAAGATCGCGTCTCAAGAGGTGTGTTATAAACAATGTGCCCTAATTTAACAAAATGTTATTGCCTTCAAACAGTGGTGGAGCTAAAAACTTTAACATAATATTAAAAATAAATATAAGAATATTACACCTATTTAAACTTGCAACCTAAAAGATTATTTGGGACAGATTTACCACTAAAGTAGGAAAAGACTCAAAGAACTTCCTTATGTGAAGGGAGTCAATAACTTAGAAATATACAAAAAAAATTGTTTTTAGTATAATTCTCTAACGAGGAAATTATTGAACCGAATCCCTTTGGACCATGTAGTTTCCAACATTTTATACTAACATTTAAATAAACATACGAACAAAAATAGAAGAAACTTTACCAAAGAAGTCAACAATTAATCGTCCATTTGAACATCGGCCAGTAGCATGTTTGAAGAAAGTTTCTCCATAGGGGAGTTTTCCGATGACCGGAAAAGCTATGGCACCGGAGAGAAGGAAATTTCCGGTATCAGCGAGTGAATCACCAAAGCTAAATATTGCATTATAAGATTGTTGGTTGGGTGAAACCGAGCTCAGAAAAGAACAAAAAATAAAAAAAATGATTTTCATGACGATACACATAGTTTATCACTAAGCAAACTAAAATTTCGTCCACAGAAGATCTAATTCTGAACCGAAGCTCTATTTATTGCCCTATTCCCTTTCCTATCTTCTCTTCTAAGACGATTGGAGGCGGGGAAAGGACACTTTTGAAGAAAGAGCATAAATTTCTTTCCACTTTTGTTAGATATAAGCTTTTAAAACTTAGGTCTACATAAATCAAATTAGGGCCAGTCTTTTCAGTGGTGGTGATAAATGGTACAGGTAGTTAGGTGGGGAACATGAAATTCATAAATATATAGACTTAAGTAGGTGAAAGACGAAATTGTAGATATATCACTATATTCACTTTTATTTGTCCGCGACATTAAAAGTACATTTTCACTTTTACTTGTCCACTATACTTAATCAAGAGAAAGACAATCTTTTCTTCCTGTTTTACATTTATCACTAATTACTCATTTTCAAACTTATTTCCCAAGACTTTTCGAAAGGCTATCATTATTAGGGGTTGTATGTAAAATACATACTTATAATATAATTTCTTAAGGTGCGTGAAGTGTAACGACCTGACCGGTCGTTTTAAGTTTTAGTGCGTTGTTCGGTGGTTTGAGGCCTTGAGTAGCTTCATTTCAGGTATTATGACTTGTACGTGTGGTCGGAATTGAATTTCGGGAAGTTCTGAGTTGATTTGGAAAGAAAATTCTAAACTCGGAAGCTTTAAATTGGAAAAATTGACTAAGTTTTGACTTTTGAGTAAACGACCTCGGAATCGGGATTTGAAGGTTCCGATTCGTAGTTTTGATGTTGTTTGGTGTGATTTGAGGCCTTGAGTAGGTTCTTTTCGTGTTTCGAGATTAGTTGGCGTGATTTGACGGGGTCCCGGGAGCCTCAGGTGTGATTCGGAGTGGTTTCTGACCATTTTTTCCTATTTTGCAACTGCTGGTGTCGATACCCAATTTTTTCCTCATATTTTCCAAATATATATATACACTTTCAAAAAAATACATATTGCGATGATCCAAAGGGTCATTTTATAAATTAAGACTCCATTCCAGGCTCATTAGCCTTAAAAAGACTAATTTTATTTACCTTGATTTGTGTGTGTAGTCCGGGCATGAAACCGGAAAGCTTTTATGTGAAAATATGAGAAATAATAATTTTTGGAATTTAAAATTTAGTTTTAGTTGACTTGGTTCAATATTTTGAGTGAACGGATCTGGATCCGTGTTCCGACGATTCCGAGAGGTCCGTAGTAAAATATGGGACTTAGACGTATGCCCGTTAATGGATTCCGAGATCCCTAGCCTTAGAAATTAATTTTTGAAAGAAATTGTTTTGCTGGATTTGTTAATGAAATGAAGAAATGAATTAATATTTGAAACCATTGATATCGGGCCCGTATTTTTGTTCCGGATCCCGGTACAGATTTGTTATAGTATTTAAGTACTATCTGTGAAATTTGGTGAGAATTGGAGTTGATTTGACGTGATTCGGACGTCCGGATGAGAAATAGTGAAATTTGAGTGTTCTTTAGAAAAATGACGAGTTTTGAGGTTAAATTCATAATTTTAGATATTATTTTCATGATTTGATCGAACAAGCAAGTCCGTATGATATTTTTAGACTTGCGTGCATGTTTGGTTTGGAGCCCTGAAGGCTCGGGTGACTTTTGGGTAGGCTACGAGATATTTTACACTTAAGAAATTATGTTGTCATGACTGTTTCTGGTGCGCAGGTAAATTGTTCTTCGCGTTCGCGTTCGTGATCGCGTTGCTTCACTCGCGAATGCGTAGAGTAAAGTGCACTGGGGCCATTTTTGTTCTATGCGAACGCGGAGCTCAGGACGCGAACGCGGAGCACGAACGCGGAGCACGAACGCGGAGCACTGATGGGCTAAAGCTTCACGAACGCGTCCAGGCCACGCGAACGCACTTCGTAAAAGGGACTTGGGCGAGGGTAGTTGCATTCCTCTATGCGAACACGGCCACCTGGTCGCAAACGCGAAGGCCATTGGGCCTGACCCATCACGAACACGGCAGACCCATCGCGAACGCGATGAAGGCCTGCCCAGTCATATAAAAACAGTTTAAAACTCGGGCAGAACATATTTTTCACCTATTTTTGAACTACAAATACCTAAAGGTGATTTTCTTCACACAAATTCATTCACAAGGTGTTGGTAAATAATCCTAAACTCTTCTCTTTTAATTACCCAATATTTTTCATCACTTTTCAATCTAAAATCAAGAATTTTCATGGTAAAAATTGAGGGTTTGGGTAGAATTAGAGAATTTATCAAATTTTGACCTCGAATTGGGGTCGGATTTCGAAACTAATTGCATATTCAGGCTCGAGGGTGAATGGATAAACGTAATTTGGTCCGGATCCCGAGTTTGGACCAAGCGGGCCCGGGGTCGGGTTTTAACGTTTTTTGAGAAAATTTAAGAAAATCATAAATTTTCAGTAAAGTTACTTCCTTTAGCATTAATTAATGATATCGAGCTAATGATGATTAGATTCGAGTGTGTTGGAGGTGAATTCGAAAGGAAAAGATGTAATTGAGCAGTGAGTAGCCTGAAAATTTGAGGTAAGTGCTTGGTTTAACCTTGACTTGTGGGAATAGGAATTTCCAACTTAATTGCTATGTGAAATTACATGTGTGTGGTGTATAGGTGAGGTGACAAATATCTATGCATCCCCAAATTATCTGCTTAACATGATCCCTTTCCCCGTTTCCAATGATTTGCTTTCGGGCTTAATTGTTTCATGATCATTGATGTTTATATGTCGATTTGGATTCGTTAACTTATTGTTAAGTATTGTTTCAAGTATTTTAGAAGTTTTGGTTGTTCTCTTGGTTTTGTTATGCTACATAAGGATTGAGTTGGATGTATGTTACGATATGTATATAATTTTCGGTTGGTTTCATTGTGAAAGGATAATTAATGTAGTTTATGAATTTTACAGCTTCTGTTTACAATTGTTGATACAAAAATGTTGTAAAAGGCTTGGCCTAAATTGTGAAAGTTTTCGTAAATAAACTAATATGATATGTCTGGTGGGAGTGTTTTGCACGCCGCAACAAGGAGTGATAAGGGTGGACAGGTGGGATCGGGTTACACGCCGCAACAAGGAGCGATAAGGGAGAATATTTATGTTTTATTGATTTTCAAAAAAAAAAAAAATTTGGAAAACTCCGACTTATTAAAAAGGTTTTCATACTCTGATTTTTATTATGATTTAAATTGAAACTTGGAAATTTTGAGGAGTTGATTATAGTTGATATCTGAAAAGAGTTATTCGAATTGTTTTTATTTACTGTTGCAAGTTACTGGTTTATTATTATTATTATTATTTCTTTCTTGCTTTATATATTGTTCACATGTTATATTGTTAATGCCCCACCGTAGTTTTGTCACTACTTAGTAGAGGTTAGGCTCGTCACTTACTCAGTACATGGGGTCAGTTGTACTGATACTACACTATGCATTCTTTTGTGCAGATCCAGGTATCGGCAAGAGTTAAGAGATTTTAGTAGTTGCGCATTTTCATTGGAGACAAGAGATAGGTCTGCTGGCGTTTGCAGACTCCTGGAGTCTTCTCTACACTATTTACTTGCTGTTTTATTTCATTCGAAACAGACATATATACTTCTTTCAGCCCATTATTTGTAGTATTTTTAGTAGTTCGTGAATTGCGACACCAGACCCTGGATAGTTTTATAATTATATATTTAGTTCGTGGTTCGGCTTATTTATTTTTTTTATTATTTTATTCATGAATTAAGGCACTGGAATTAATAAATTTAGTTTATTTCTGAATTGTCCTGTTACAATTAAATAGGCTTTAATAGAAATTAATTAAATAAGTTCTAACATTGGCTTGCCTAGCAAGTGTGGTGTTAGGAGTCATCATGATCCCTAAAGTTGGGAATTTAGGTCGTGACACATATGCATCATCATTTAATTTATACAAGTAGCTTTTATAATTTTCCACAATTTTAAAGACTTTAAACTAATTTATTTTTGTATTTTATTATATAAATATCTAATAATCACCTTCCAATTTATTTTTATGATGATTTAATCACCTAAATGTGTCATTTATATCAATATGAGGTCTTAAATATTTTCAGGACATTTCTTATAATTGTAACTGCATTTTTGGCTAAATTGCATATTTTTGCAACTATAGCCCATATGCATACACAATTACATTATTTTTGCAACAAATTAAATTTTTTTATTTTTATAATGTTAATTAATTACTTTTAATCATTTTTAGGAACAAATGATATTTTGTTATTTATTTATTATTTTTATAAATTATTTATTTGATTAAAATTAGATATTTAAAATCTAGCCCTAAATTTCTCCTATTTTTCGGACCTAAAAATACCCAATACACTAGCTCAACATCCTTACACTAGTCCAATTACCCCTGGCCCAAGACCTATTATCCCAACCCCATACCCGTTTAAACCACCCGACCCAGAACCCCTTCAAATTGTGGCCGTTGATCTCTGAGATCAACGATCCACGTTACACCCTCCCCTTTAACAATGCCCTAACCCCTAACACTAATCACTCCTCACCACCCCACCGCCCTTGAATCATTTCGTCTCTCATCTCTCATCTCTCATGAACCCTAACCGCCGTCTCTCTCAACCCCTCCAAATCCGGTCCCAAAATGGAAACCACCATGCATTCTCTTGCCTTATTTACCTCCCCTCACTACTATTTACTCGTCTATGATATTACCTAGTTGCTTGACTAACATGGCAAGAAAATCTAGCCAAAATCGAACCAAATCGGTTCAAATCTCTAATTTCTGTGCCTATTCTGTCTATGTTCATCATCGATTCTTTGTGAGTAACGAATATTTTTCATATCTATTGAAAAATGTTACCTACCCCAAATTAAGGTTTTCAAACCTTTTCAATCGAACCAAAATAGGTCCGATTTTTTGATTTTTAATGTTATTCTGCCTCTATTCATTTTATTCTGTGTGATGTTTACTTTATTCTTGTATATCCCGCTGATTTCACATTTTCCCTAAAACTAGGGTTTGAAACTTTTCTCTTTTTCTTACTTACTCTGATGAATCTTTCCTTTTCTGTGTTTGATAACTCTCTTTCCTTATGTTTCTCTAATTTTTACTTTAATATTTGCCTAAATATTCTAAATGATTTTGTGTTTTGGTATTATTTGTGTTTCCCTAATTTTTACTTTAATATCAGCCTTAAATATTCTGAACGATTTTGTAATCTTGGTATTATTTGTTTTGCCTTAAATATTTTGAATAATTTTGTGTGTTTCCCTGATTTACTGAATCCTTGATTTGTGCCCTAAATTACATCTAATTGATTCCAGAATATTTTATTTCTAACCTACTTACATCTGAATGATTTGTTTTCCATGTTTATGTGTTGATTTCTATCACTACTACCTCTTTCTGAATTCGATATAGCCTTACTAGACCTAAAAGTTATCCTGATTTTGCATTCTATATTCTGACTTTGGCCGGATGGAAGCCAAGGCCATTCATGTCACGACCCAAATTTCCCTCCGTTGGGTATCGTTATGGCACCTAGTCTTAAGGACTAGGTAAGCCTAATATTCAAGAATAAAACAATAATAAATAACATCTAATACTTTTCTGAAATAAATAATTCTTTACACATTTTATATCCCAAAACCCGGAAGTACAAGTCATAAGCTTTTAAGAATTTACACTAAAACTCCTTAAAAAATATCACTGTTCAGAAATAAATGCAACAATGCAAACAAAAAAAATAAAATAAGATGGTGACTCCGAAACCGCGAACACTGAAGCGGTTTTACCTTGAGTCTCCAAAACAGCAACCACGCTACTATCAATCAATCGGCCGGCTATGCGAAAACCTGGAATCTGCACAAAAATGTGCAGAATAGTAGCATGAGCACACCACAGTGGTGCCCAGTAAGTATCAAGACTAACCTCGGTGAAGTAGTGACGAGGACTAGTCATGACACCCACTGGTCTAATAAAAACTAAACAAGTATCAATATAGGAATCAGGGAAATAATGATATACACATAAAGGCTACGCAGTATAGCTAACAAGATAGTGAATTCGATAAAGAAGGAAAAACAATGAGTATCAGCGGAAACTATGAAGTAACACAACGACTAAGTAGAACACAAACAACTCCGGCATGTAAATATACAACACGAGCATGTAATGACTCAACAACTTCAACCACTTCTACATCAAACTCATAGTCATCTCCACGAGGTTCCGAACCTCGGAAAAATCATCATTTACGGGTCCCAATATCCGAACCCTAATACTTGGCATCTTGTGCCCTCATTCGAGTACTAACTGCACGGACGACTCACATGCCAATTGGATCATTCCCACCCATACGGTAAGCACAACAATAGTATCTATACTTGACAACAACAAGGAGTCCTGAATCCATTAGTAGTACTTAACTACGTGTATGCTTGTGCAGGTGTCCTAACATGAGTTCAACAACCAATAGACATACAAAGGGGCAACTAGTACATTTTCATCTCATAAATTTCCACACGAATAAACTCACACGGTAAGTGTTGAATTACAAAATATCAACAACAAGGAATGTCCCCAGGCCAATACAAGTATCAAAACAATCCCTGACATAGCCCACCTTGTCACACCACGTGTGCAATATTATAGTATATGCCCGCCTTGTTTCGCTACACGTGCATAAACATGTTCAAACCTTGTCACGCCAGATGCGCAACACTCAATCTCGTATCCCGCCTTATCACACCGCATGTGCAATATCTATAGTAAACACGGCACGGAAGAAACCTCGTGCAAATCCCCATATCAACAATCGCATGACAGAAACATCGTGCATCACCACAACAAGTACAACAACAACAGTGGCAACAATTCAAGATACAGTTAATACATCAAATCAAGAGCCTTCGACCACAAGTTAGGCAAAACTAGTTCACGAGAAATAAACACAATAAGGAGAGCTAGGCATATTACGAATCACTCAACAAGGAAGGGAAATAGCATGTAACAGCCGCACCTAATTACACGGGTGAACACAAGAAATCAACGCAAATCCTATAACTCCATATAAGGCAAGTTACGAAGGTATAGAATATCTAAACTTCCTTTAAGGTTGAGCGGTTATGAGAATATTCAACAATTTCCACTTAAGGACAAGCAGTAGAGAATAATCATAACTTCATTTAAGACCAAAACAATTATAGGTTGAGATGAAATTAATTGCAAATTTGAGATACGTAGCTAAGAAGATATATCATGACAATAAAGGGAATAAAACCTTCAGATAATTCAATTAGGATTCAAGTAGGCAATATGAGTAAACCAAAAAGTAAGAACTTCCACATTTAAGCAAATAAAGATGAGACTAAAAATTAGGAAATTCAATCATGCTAAGGACAATTCATACTCGGCGAATATAAGGATCTATGATTCCTAAAGGGGTCAACTTTCCACAAATAAGTCCGAGCATGCGCTCGTCACCTCGCTTACACGGACTACAATCAATATAGAAGACTCAAATCCTAAGGGGTAATTCCCCCACACAAGGTTAGGCAAGACACTTACCTCCACCTCTCAAAACAAACTTGAAATCACGTTCTTGCCACGAGTATCCGACTCCCAATGACCCAAATATACTCAAATCAATAGCATCGTGTAAATAATACTACAAGCAACTAGTTTAACAAATAAATTCGAAGCTAAAATGTGAAATTAAGAAAATTGCCCAAAAGGTTCCCCGGGCCCACGTCTCGAATTCGGGTAAAAATTATATTTTCCGGACACCCATTCACTCACAAGTCTAAACATATGAAAATCTCTCAAATCAGAGGTCAAAAACCCAATCAAAACTCACTAATTCGATCTATGAAGTTTATCCCATTTTCTACCCAAAATTTTCAAAATTAAAGGTTGGATTTAAGATTGGAAACATGGAAATTGGTCTATAATGGATAGAAATCACTTACCCAAATTGCCCAGGTGCAAAAGCCTCCAAAAATCGCCTCTCCCGAGCTCCCCAATTCGACAATGGTGAAAATAACATAAACTCTCGGTTCTGTCCCTTTTCTGCCCAGCAATTCCACACCTGCGCCCCTGGGACCGCACCTGCGGAACTATCATCGCATGTGCGAAAACCCACTAAAAAGTCTGGGGTCGCACCTGCGGAAAACTAACCGCACCTGCGAGGATTAGGGGTTTGGGATAATTCCGCACCTGCGAACTCCTAGCCGCACCTGTGTGTCCGCACCTACAGAAGGTCCATCGCAGGTGTGAGACACCAGAAAAAGCAATTGTTCTGCTGTCTCCCAAGTTCTAAAAACACCCGATGAGCATCCTAAACGTACCCAAGGCCCCCCGGGACCCCGTCCAACCACACAAACAAGTCATATAACCTAACACGGACTCGCTCGAGGTTTCAAACCACATAAAACAACACTAACACGATGAATTAAACTAAAAAATCCATGAAAATTCTTCAAACTTCTATAAACAATAAGTTTTGCATTTAAGGTCCGGATCACGTCAAACTAAGTCCGTTTCTTACCAAATTTCACAGACAACACATATAAATCATATCGAACTTGTAACAGGCTTCGGAATCGTAATGCGGGCCCGATATCATAGGTTTCACCTCAAATTTCATTTTTAAAAACCTTTATATTTTTCAGAAAACAATTTTTTTTAAGAATTCATTTCTCGGACCTGGGACCTCGATATTCGATTACGGGCATACGCCCAAGTCCCATATTTTCCTACGGACCCTCCAGGACTGTCAAATCACGGGTCCGGGTCCGTTTACCAAAGACGTTGACTGAAGTCAACTTTATTCAAATTTCCAATACAAAATTTTTTTTCTCAGCTTTTCACATAAAGGCTTCCCGGCACACACCCGGGTTGCGCACGCAAATCGAGGTGAGATAGAAAGAGGTTTTTACGATCTCAGAACACAGAATTATATATAATATACGGGATTACCCTTTTGGGTCATCACAATCTCCCCCTCTTAAACAAACGTTCGTCCTCGAATGTTCTAAGATTTACTTTGAACTCATCAAATCACTTATTTCGCATTTCCAACACACACCCGCGGGTAATCCCACGTCACCCAACCTACATAAGCTTGATGACACCATCACAACTGCCATATAGCCTTGTCATCATCATCGATAAGCCTCATACCTCAATTTCTCACCTTCTACTCATTTCCAAAATACCCGATTCTAAATCCATATCCGACATTAGCCCCAACCAGCTGCATTAACTCATGACTATACCCATAAGGCACGACCACACAATATGGCACATCACACATAGGCTCATAATAACCCTCAGGTCGTAATGACTGCCCGAAATCAACTCAGCATTGACAATTAGCCTCATATCCGGTAAAACTACATTCCCAACCTCCATCACACTGATAATAAAGCAAGAAACACGAAGACTTCATAACTTTGACACCCAAATCACCAATCCATAACTAACACCACCGGGCACACACCCCGCAAGATAAAACTCAAGGAGCACAAAAAAAAAAGAATGAATATGAAAGAAGAAGTACATAGGGAAACTATCAAACAAGCCCGACAGGCACAACTCTCTATCAGTTCTACATACACAACAACATAACAAGGAAGGAACTAAAGCACATGAAAAAATCACAAGGAACTAAAGCACATGAACAAATTTCCACCGCGGTACTCAGCCCGACCCAAACATATCGGATCACAAATATCACGAGGACCTCGCCCTCAAATCTGAATCACATATCGAAAATATATCGTACCAATTGAAATTCCTCCACTAATTCATCTCAGCTGATAAAATCATAATGCTAGTTTATCTCGCATCTCGATGGAGAATCAAATCACAACTCGTAAACAAAATACTTAGGAATCATATCAACTTACCGTACTGGACAACAAGAATTTACTACCTGTCTCATATCTATCAATACTGAATAGAGACAAACAATAGACGTGGGATACTACTCACAGAATCTCCCAACAGGAGCAAACACAAAAGTAGAGTGCAAAGCATGCAACTTACTCATAAACAAAACAACAGTGAGGGAACTCGTCCCGACCAGCAGAGCTATAATGAAATACAAATGGTGCCCCTTTGTAACAAAACAAAACATACCTGTACTATAACATCTGCCCCAACGACCTCCAGCCTACTATACGAAGCACATCAACGGGCCGGGCCGGGCCTCCTCCTCTTAGGCGCCCTCTACTAGCCTGAATGCCCTGCTGTAACATATCTGCCTAGAGTCTGGGACAATATCTCATCCCGTGGCTGATATCTCCACACTCAAAACAACCTCTCTGCTATTGTGGCTGTGGAAACTGCACGGCCTGAGTACTCTGAGACCCATGAGTACTTGAAACCCCATGCGAAACCGGCAATGCAAACTGAATTGGCTGACCCATAAAACCTCTGCTGTGTCGTAGCCTACCTCAATAATAAGGACCAGTAAATATCTCCGGCCCACGAAGCCTCCTCACCTCTCTTCCCTCTCTCTCCTGACCTCGTCTGACATCTCTATCATAGTCCCGCATGTCGTCTCTCTCATGATCCAGCATACCCTCAACTCTGCGAGCAACCCCTACCACCAGCTGAAATGAAATATCCGTCTCTAATTCCCAAGCCATGCTAAACCGAATATCACGCCCGAGGACTTCAATGAATCTGCGAACATGCTCTCTAACTTTAGCAACCAAAGTAGGTGCATGCCTGGCCAAATCACTAAACCTGACGGCATACTCTGATACTGACATAGTGCCCTGGCACAGCCGCTCAAACTCCGTGCGCCATGTATCTCGGAGGGACTGAGGTACAAACTCACTTAAGAAAATCTCTGAAAACTGATCCCATGTAAGTGAAGCTGACTCGGCCGAGCTACCCAACTCATATGCCCACCAACACTGATAAGCCGCTCTCCTGAGCTGGAACATAACGAAAGCAACCCCGCTCGTCTCCACAATACCCATAGTACGAAGAATGCGGTGACACTTCTCTAGGAAACCCTGGGCATCATCTGTCGCCAATCCACTGAAGGTAGGAGGGTGGTACTTCTTGTACCTCTCGAGTCTAAGCTGTTCCTTCTCAGATGCTGCTGTCCTAGCCACGGGCGGAGCTGGGATCCTAGGCTGTACTGCCATGACACCTGGAATCTGACCAACCTGATCTCACTACTCCGGAGTATGGGCGACGGGAGTCTGAGCTCCTTCCCCACCCTGTGAAGTAGCTGGTGCACTCGAAATCAATCTCGCCTGAGTTAAGGTACCAATCACATCCCAGAACTGTGCCAAGGTCTCCTGAAGTCCGGGTGTAACAACAGGAGCCTCCGGTCCCCCAACTGGAACTGTCGGCGGCTCCTCAACGGCTGCTCTGGCAGGTGCTCTAGCTGCGGCACGTGCCCCTCGTCAGCCTCTGCCTCTACCCCTGCCCCTGGCGGCATCTGCTCCGGGGGTAACCTCCTCAGAATCTGCAGCTCGCGTCCTCACCATCTGTGAGAGAATGGAATGATAAATTTCAAACTTCAAGATCAATGAACTCGCACGATAGGAAAGAAGGAAGTGAAGTTATCCTAATAGTCTTGTAGCCTCTCGAAGATAAGTACAGACGTCTCCGTACTGATCCGCAAGACTCTACTAAACTCGCTTATGACTCGTAGCACCTATGAACCTAGAGCTCTGATACCAACTTGTCACGACCCAAATTTCCCTCCGTTGGGTATCGTGATGGCACCTAGTCTTAAGGACTAGATAAGCCTAATATTCAGGAATAACAACAATAATAAATAACATCTAATACTTTTCACAAATAAATAATTCTTTACACATTTTATATCCCCAAAACCCGGAAGTACAAGTCATAAGCTTTTTAAGAATTTACACTAAAACTCCTAAAAAATACCACTTCAGAAATAAGTGCAACAGTGCAAACAAAAAAACTATAAGATGGTGACTCCGAAACCGCAAATGCTGAAGCGGTTTTACCTTGAGTCTCCACAAGAGCAACTGCGCTACTATTAATCAATCAGCCGGCTATGCGAAAACCTTGAATCTGCACAATAATGTGCAGAAGAGTAGTATGAGCACACCACAGCGGTTTCTAGTAAGTATCAAGACTAACCTCGGTGAAGTAGTGACGAGGACTAGTCATGACACCCACTGGTCTAATAAAAACTGAACAAGTACCAATATAGGAATCAGGGAAATAATGATATACACATAAAGGCTACGCAATATAGCTAACAAGACAGTGAATTCGATAAAGAAGGAAAAACAATAAGTATCAACGGAAACCATGAAGTAACACAACGACTGAGTAGAACACGGACAACTCCGTCATGTAAATATACAACACGAGCATGTAATGACTCAACAACTTCAACCACTTCTACATCAAACTCATAGTCATCTCTACGAGGTTCCGAACCTCGGACAAATCATCATTTATGGGTCCCAATATCCGAACCCTAACACTTGGCATCTTGCGGCCTCATTCGAGTACTAACTGCACGGACGACTCACGTGCCAATTGGATCATTCCCATCCATACGGTAAGCACAACAAGAGTATCTATACTTGACAACAACACGGAGTCCCGAATCCATTAGTAGTACTTAACTACGTGTATGCTTGTGCAGGTGTCCTAACATGAGTTCAACAACCAATAGACATAAGGAAAACAAAGGGGCAACACGTACATTTTCATCTCATAAATTTCCACACGAATAAAGTCACACGGTAAATGTTGAAGTACACAATATCAACAACAAGGAATGCCCCCATGCCAACACAAGTATCACAAGAATCCCTGACATAGCCCACCTTGTCACGTCACGTGTGCAATATTACAGTATATGCCCACCTTGTTTCGCCACACGTGCAGAAACATGTTCCCACCTTGTCACGCCAGATGCGCAACACTCAATCTCGTATCCCGCCTTATCATGCCGCATGTGCAATATCAATAGTAAATACGACACAGCAGAAACCTCGTTTAAATCCCCATATCAACAACTACACGACAAAAACCTTGTGCATAACCACAACAAGTACAACAACAACAATGGCAACAATTCAAGATACAGTTAATACATCAACTCAAGAGCCTTCGACCACAAGTTAGGCAAAACTAGTTCACGAGAAATAAACACAATAAAGAGAGCTAGGCATATTACAAATCACTCAACAAGGAAGGGAAATAGCATGTAACAGCCGCACCTAATTACACGGGTGAACACAAGAAATCAACGCAAATCCGATAACTCCATATAAGGCAAGTCACGAAGGTATAGAATATCTAAACTTCCTTTAAGGTTGAGCAGTTACGAGAATATTCAACAATTTCCACCTAAGGACAAGCAGCAGAGAATAATCATAACTTCATTTAAGACCAAAACAATTATAGGTTGAGATGAAATTAATTGAAAATTTGAGATATGCAGTTAAGAATATATAGCATGACAGTAAAAGGGAATAAAACCTTCAGATAAGTCAATTAGGAGTCAAGTAGGTGATAGGAGTAAATCCAAAAGTATGAACTTCCACATTTAAGCAAATAAAGATGACACTAGAAATTAGGAAATTCAATCATGAGGACAATTCATACTCAGCGAATATAACTAAGATTCCTAAAGGGGTCAACCTTCCAAAAATAAGTCCGAGCATGCGCTCGTCACCTCGCGTACACGGACTATCATTTAAGCAAATAAAGATGACACTAGAAATTAGGAAATTCAATCATAAGGCCAATTCATACTTGGCGAATATAACTAAGATTCCTAAAGGGGTCAACCTTCCACAAATAAGTCCGAGCATGCACTCGTCACCTCGCATACAAGGACTATAATCAACATAGAAGACTCAAATCCTAAGGGTAATTCCCCCACACAAGGTTAGGCAAGATACTTACCTCCACCGCTCAAAACAAACTTGAAATCACGTTCTTGCCACGGGTATCCGACTCCCATTGGCCCAAATCTACTCAAATCAATAGCATCGTGTAAATAATACTACAAGCAACTAGTTTAACAAATAAATTCGAAGCTAAAACGTGAAATGAGGAAAATTGCCCAAAAAGTTCCCCGGGCTAACGTCTCGGATTCGGGTAAAAATTATATTTTCCGAACACCCATTCACTCAGAAGTCTAAACATGAAAATCTCTCAAATCGGAGTCAAAAACCCAATCAAAACTCAATAATTCAGTCTATGAAGTTTATCCCATATTTTTACCCAAAATTTTCGAAATTAAAGGTTGGATTTAAAATTGGAAACACTGAAATTGGTCTATAATGGATAGAAATCACTTACCCAAATTGCTCAGGTGCAAAAGCCTCCAAATATCGCCTCTCCCGAGCTCCCCAATTAAAAATGGTGAAAATAACATAAACCCTCGGTTCGGCCCCTTTTCTGCCCAGCAATTCCGCACATGCGCCCCTAGGACCGCACCTGCGGAACTATCATCGCAGGTGCGAAAACCCACTAAAAAGTCTGGGGTCGCACCTGCGGTCAAATGACCGCACATGCGGAAAACTAACCGCACCTGCGAGGATTGGGGGTTTGGGCTAATTCCGCACCTGCGAACTCCTCACTGCACCTGCGTGTCCGCACCTGCGTGTCCGCACCTGTGGAAGGTCCATCGCAGGTGCGAGACACCGGAACCAGCAATGGTTCAGCTGTCTCCCAAGTTCTAACATACCCGATGAGCATCCTAAACGTACTCGAGGCCCCCCGAGACCCCGTCCAACCACACACACAAGTCATATAACCTAACACGGACTCGCTCGAGGTTTCAAACCACATAAAACAGCACTAACATGATGAATTAAACTAAAAATCCATGAAAATTCTTCAAACTTCTATAAACATTAAGTTTTGCATTTAAGGTCCGAATCACGTCAAACTAAGTCTATTTCTTACCAAATTTCACAGACAACACATATAAATCATATCGAACCTGTAACGGGCTTCGAAATCATAATGCAGGCCCGATATCACAGGTTTCACCTCAAATTTCATTTTCAAAAATCTTTATATTTTTCAGAAAACAATTTTCTTTAAAAATTTATTTCTCGGACCTGGGACCTCGGTATTCGATTCCGGGCATATGCCCAAGTCCCATATTTTCCTTCGGACCCTCCGGGACTGTCAAATCACGGGTCCGGATCCGTTTACCAAAAACGTTGACTGAAGTCAACTTTATTCAAATTTCCAATACAAAATTTTCATTTTTCTCAGCTTTTCACATAAAGGCTTCCAGACTACACGCCTGGGGTGCGCATGCAAATCGAGGTGAGATAGAAGGAGGTTTTTACAACCTCAAAACACAGAATTAGATAGAATATACGGGATGACCCATTTGGGTCATCACAATTCAGTTCTGAAATCTTGCTATACTATGGACTTCTATTTTTTTGTGCATTTTTTCTGCCTAACTGGTTAGTTACTTGACTTCTGCAATTTTTTTATTTAATGTCTCTGATTGGCATATGTTATTACTACCGAATCCATGGTTCAATATGCTTTTATTATCAAATTTTTATGTCTTAGTCTCTTTAACACTTAATTGCTCCTAATGTTACTAGTTCTAAAGTTATCTGAACTTTCTTAAGGTCTATTCAGTTATTGTATTGCTTCCTGAATGCTTATGAATATGTTTACTCACTTGTCCTGAATCCCTGTTGTGAATGCCTCACATTTGTGTTAGCCTGTGTTAAGACTCTCACACTAGTTATAATCTGCCTCTCTGTTATTGTGTCAACATGATCACTCGACCCCCACACCCTTCTAGGTTCGCTTGCAATTTGGAATAGTTAACTCATCATGTTCGAATTACTGCTCTAACCTTTGATACAAACTAGATCATCTTTTGTTAGACCACTATGACAATGTTACCTGCTACTTTGAAGAATAGTTTGTATAGATATCTTAATTTGTCACTATAATTCCTCCCCTCCGCTAGCATGATGCCCTTCCCCTTCTATGATTATTTGACTCATCACAATGCTGTCCTGTTTTCTTGATAATATTACTAGGTTATGTACTCAGCCTAATTCATCCATGTTTTAACTTATTCTGCACCTACGATCTTGCCAAATCTTCAAACATGTTCTTTGCCAAATTTTCTTTAGCATACGTTTGATGTTGTGCTATAATGTGGTGCATGTTTACCATTTTCATTAAGATTGTTTTTCTCTAATTTCTATGATTTGTTTAATTATCTGCTTGTTAACTCAATTTGGTCATGTCTGTTTAAATTCCCAATTCATGTTTTCTCAATTTTGGTCCTTTCTTTCCCTGTCACCTAAGCTCTTTTGAATTCCATTCTTAGACGGCTGCAAGACAAGGCTATCTAGGTTCTGTCCTTTGGCCTCCCTAGTGTGAGCACTGCTCACAGTTCATCTAAGACCCTCGTGAACTCTGACACATTTGGATCTGGTCCCTAATCATTTCTCTAAACTGTCTTTGTAAACCACCCTAGTGTGAGTACTGCCCTGGGTTCTTGAAGCCATTGGGAACTCTGACACACTAGGGCCTTGGTTCTATATGCTCAAATTTGTCTTGTGCTCACTGGGTGAATCACTCAATTCCTGGCTGCTTTATGTCTATGAGTATGTAACTTTGGGGCTGTTGTGAATTGTGAGAATGAAGGCTGGCATGTCCAGGTGTATTTTGGGCTTACTGTAGGCTCCATATAGCTATTCTACTCTGTAATTTATGCTATTCATTCTGGGTCTGTAATAATTATTGTAATAACATTTTGGGGTATTAGTGCAATTGGGAAAGGGATTTTTATATTATACTTGCATTAAATTGGGTAGAAATCCTGCCTATAGGTTCAATAATGTGTCATTGTATGTTCAATTGTCGTGTGTCAGAAATCATGCTTATAACTATTCTGCTATTTTCAATCATTATATGTTAGCAATCTTGCCTATAGGTTTATCACTTGGTTCAATTGTGTTCTATTTCTGCTTGTTAGAAACCATACCTATAGGGAATTATATGATTCAATGTGCGTGCCAGATTCTGTTTACATGTTGCCCAATTCACAAATTCTAGAAATCATGTCTATAGGATCTAAAATCAACTTTAATTATAGAAATCATGCCTATAGGTATGAACTAGTTTAATTATCATATTGCTCGTTTATTCAAGAGTTTTCAACATTGTGTCATTATCATCACTAGAAAACATGCCTATAGGACTAAATAAGTAATTCTGAATATTCTTCTGTGATTATCACTATTTATTATTGCGTAGAACACCTAGACATCATGCATATAGGTTTAATCCTCTTATGCTTAAAATCAGTAAGCAAATTATGTAGGCTTTTAGAAAACGTATTAAGAATGGCTTCTGTATCTAAATTGTCTGCTCATTCATTCAGTATCACATAGAAATCCTACCTATAGGTTTCGACAACCTTAACTGGTGCAAATCTGCAATTGACAATGTTAATCAGTTTCGCGTGCATTTGTTGTCTAAGTCCGGAGGCTAACTTGAGCCCTTATTTGCTTATATGTGAAACTCCAAAATGTTTTGTATGTTTCCTAGTATTTTCCCTTTTGAGAAACCTGATTTAAAGTCTAGAACAACCCTAAAATAGAGTTCCAAATGCCTCTTGGACCATAGGCATGGGACGGGTAGTGCATGCATAAAGTACGACTTAGAATTGACTAGTGCAATTTAGGTAAACAACTTAAAGATAGTAATCGGGTAGTAGGAGATGATAGCTTGTGACCGTTGAATAATATGAGTAGTAACCCATCTTGAGGGAGTTACAAAGTATAATTTATTTGCACGGGGTGATCCTTTAGGCTAAAAAACTTAGGATCCCCCTACCTTTGTTTAAAGTTAATCATTTTATTTTATTTGTCCAAATTGCTTCTCTTCTCTTAGAGTAATTCATATAATTCGAGTTCGGCCGGGAGCCACAGTTGTGGACCTCGAGGAGTGCCTAACACCTTCTCTTCAAGGTAATTTGAGCCCTTACCCGATCTTTGGTGACGCAAACTGGTTAATCCAGAGTTATCTGCAAATAGGTGCCCTAATGCACCTTAATCCGTTAGGTGGAGACTTTCTCTTTTAATACACTTCATTAAAATAGTTTTCACGTGTCGAAACCCGATTTCGGAAGAAAAAGAGGCGCGACAGCATGGAGACTTTGCTGGGGATATTTTTAGGCTCTTACCATTGCGAACTTGGTCTATATGAATTAGTCTCTCTCGATAAGCATGTCTTTATTATTTTTCTGTCACTTGAATATCCCGCTCCCATTTTCCCTTTTTATTGCTACATGCACACCTTCTTCCCTATTTCCCCTGTATATGAACTCACTTGCAAATCTTCACTTAATTTGGTTACAATGTGAATTCCCCCTTTTATTTCCTAATCATGTTCACTAGCTTCAACTTTTAAATTTTGTTATATCATTTATTTCCCCCTTTTTATCTTTACATTTATTAAATACGACATTTATCGCTTTCATCATGAAAAATACTTGACAATGTGTTGTTTTATCTTTGCATAAAGCATAATCCACATCATATTTAACTCGTGCACAATTAATACCATAGCGGCACTTGATGAATATCCGCGCTCTTCCTATATCACCCTTTTTAAATTTGAAAAAGCTTATTTGCAGTAAAACTAGTCGATCAGCGTTGCAATCGATGGTTCCGTGCCTTTCTCTCTCAAGTTGTCCACTTGAGGGTACTGGTCTAGACTCTTATAGAAACCCCACTCTGATGTTAACTGTGCATGCATCATGTCTAAACCTAGGATGGGTTAGAACACTGTCCGCGTAATAAATCTCTAAGGCAAGCCTTGTCCAAATCCCATCGGGATTTCCATAATCCCAACGGGCACAATCATGATATGTGCATTATTTGGAGAAAACATGCCGATATGCTGATCATTAATGTATAAATAGTCGAATCCGGAGGGGGAAAGGGTAACTTTTTCTGTTTTGCAGAAATGAGGCACGAAGTCCCCAGGTTCGGCATGGTTCGAAGTATCCCACCTTTTTTGCTAGATTGGTGGGAAAATCTCTCACTAAGCGACAAAAACCATGTGAAAAGAGTTCTCGGAAATTTACCTTCTTCACTAGACACTCAGCCAAACAATATACTGATCGAGGCCGCTACTATGTTCTGGGATGAAAAGAGGGTTGTTTTCTATTTAAGTTATATAGAGATGACTCCCCTTCTTGAGGAAATAGGAGGCTTTTATGGGCTTCCCTGGGATAGCCCTGGTCTGTTGGTACCGAAAAATTGCACTTCTCTAGGGTTTATGAAAATAATGGGTTTTAGAAGGAATGATGAGTTAGTTTGCCTGAAGAAGTCTTATATACCTCTTGACCTCCTTTACAAATGTTATGGGCACAACAAGTCCTACCACCTCTATCATGATGAGTTTGCCATCACTTCTCTGGGTTGGACTCATCGCCGAGTTTTTGTGTTCATCGTCTATTTTTTGGGGATGCTAGTATTCCCAATATAAGGAGAAAGGATCCACACTTGCTTAGCTATGCTTACCAAGACCTTACTGGAAGGAATCGAGGGATAGACTTACACTATTGTCCCAATGATTGTGGCATAGATATACCGAGCCCTGGACCACTGCAAGAAAGGATATAGGCATTTTGAGGGTTGCAATCTGTTACTACAAATATGGTTATTGGAACATCTTCAAAAGGGACAATACAGTTAGGAATTTCTGCGGCGACCATGGAATGACCACATAGCTTTTCACCATCCAAAAATAATGACTTTCATCCCGGACAGATTTGCACAACCAGGAAATGTTGTTGGCTGGGTACACTTCTTTAACAATTTGACTACCGACAAGGTCCATTGGATGTTTGAGTGGTTCGCCACTAGCGAGTTCATCATCAGGTCAAGAGATGTTCCTCACCTAGTGTTTATCGGGTTAGGGGGTATCTATCCTCATGCTCCTATCAGAGTCATGAGGCAGACTGGGAGGAAACAAGTCATACCACGAGTTTCTAAGATGGTTCACCACAAATCATATTTCCAAGGTGATGCCATTCCATTCAAGTGTGAGGCACAACATTTGTGTCACCTAAAGATCATTGTGGAAAAGGATACCATCGAGCCAGATCGGTATCATGTCGGCCATGTGTATTTCTACCTAGCATGGTTGGACGATGACATAGCAGGAGAAGTCAAGCCAGGGATTGATTTGGGAAATAGTGTCATAGAAGACACTGCCGAAGCACAAGTAAAATACAAGAGGTTACGCAAAAGGATCCTTGAATCTGAGGCCAAACACTTGGAACAACACAAAGTGGACGTGGAATCAATCAATAAATAGAGGGGAATCGCTACCAAATCAACAGAGAGGTTGGAGTACTTAGAGCAGGGTTTGATGGAGCTTGAGGGGAAGATGAGGAAAAGAGTTGTGGATTGTCATAATACAGAGAGCAATGAAGGAGGACATCTAGCAAGGGAGTATCTGCTGTTGGAAATGCGCGACCTGGGGAATCTAATCGATGAGGCTAAGAAGGCCAAGCTTGGAGAAGGTCCTTCTGGGACCGAGTAGATTAGGATTAATGTTTACTTATTTTCTAGATTCGTTTTAGAATTCAATTGTAATAAGGAAAATGCCACTAGTGACTCTTTATAATTATTGTCATTTAGTAGGGATTTGGTCTATTTATCATATTAGTAAAATGACACAATTATCGGCATAGAGTTTTCTCCAAATCTATATGTTGCTAGGCCTACTTCGGGCACAATGAGATCCCCAAAATTAGGATGCAAATTTTATAATTCTGCAATACGTGTTTAAATACTGCAAATATCCTTTCAAAACTCCCCACTGACTTGTTTACCTTTATCCTTTTCTTTGTTTTGATTATTCCCATCCCCTAAGGTTGGTTCGTGCATACTGGCATCATCAGCATATCATACCAGATCCAGAGGTCCTCCACCACCTCCTCCTCCAAGTGATCCTAAAAACAAGGGAAAAGCTAAGATGGACGACATGAGTGGTATCAGGAAAGAAAATGCTACACATGTAGAGAATGTTGAGACTTTAGATGGTCAGAGTACTCCGACACAGAATGATTTGGCCCTATGATTGGAGCATAAAATACTGGAGTTACAAGGGGAATTTGAGCAAGTCCATAACTTGGAAAACCTCTCCCTTAACTTGAACGTCCCATATATCAACCAACAGAACGCCTAAAACCCAGCGCCTACTCAAAACACACCAAACCATCATCCGCAAAATCCTCCTGCACCTCATCAATACGCCACACCTCCCCAAAATCCTAATCCTCCACCGGTACCAACTCCTCCTCAGCACCAACATCATCCAACCAAGTACACACAGACTAGCACCTACCATACTTCTTAAAACACACCACAACCTACCCCCGATCCACAGAACTCAACAAATAATCACCACTACACCCAAATCCCCAGTATCCATCAAAACAGCCCCATATACATGGAAACTCTACCTCATCCTTCACAACAAACCCCATACATACCAGAATCCACCGAGAAGGACCTGCTCATCAAGAATATGGAAGAGGAACTTAAGAAGCTCACAAGTCGAGTCCAAGGCGTCGAAGGGGGTAAAGGCATTGAGGGTTTGAACTATGAAGATTTGTGTATTCAACCAGATGTAGAACTGCTACAGGGTTACAAACCTCCCAAGTTCGAGATGTTTGACAGAACAGGTAACCCAAAGGTGCATATGAGGACATACTGGGACAAGCTCGTAGGAGTTGGAAAAGATGAAAGAATTCACATGGAGTTATTCTTGAGGAGCCTCACTAGAGACACCCTATCTTGGTATATCAGTCAAAATCCAAAGAAGTGGGTTAACTGGGTAACCATGGCGTTGGACTTCATGGATCGGTTCAGATTCAATATGGAGAATGTACTAGATGTCTTCTATATCCAGAATTAAAAAGAAGTCGACAGAGACTTTCCGTGAGTATGCTACACGGTGGAGATCGCAAGCTGAAAAAGTAAGGACGACATTGGAAGAAGAACAGATGAACAAATTCTTTGTTTGGGCCCAGGATCTGCAATACTACGAGAGGTTAATGGTTATTGAAAATCACAAATTCTTTGACATCATCAAATTGGGAAAAAAGAATTGAAAAAGGAATTAAAAGCGTTATTATAACAAATTTTGAGGCATTACAAGCTACTAAGAAGGCCTTGCAGTCAGGAAGCATGTCCAAGAAAAAGGAAGTAGGGGCCGTGATGGTGGCCCAAGGTCCAAAATCTCCCCTTACATACCAAACACCTCCACCCACATATCAACCTTCACCTTCCAGATATCCGCAACCCGCCACCGCGTACCATACTTACAAAACCCAACCAACATGTTAACACTCACCGCCAAGACAATACACCCCTATTGCTGAACCTATCGATCAGTTATATGAGAGACTGAAAGCTATTGGTTATGTCACTCCTATTCCTGTTGTGGCCATGGAAAACTCCTCTCAATGAGTCAAGCCAAATAAGACATGTGCCTACCATTATGGCATGAAGGGTCATACCATTGACGAATGTCACACTCTGAAAGACAAGATCCAGACGTTAATTGATACCAAGGTTATACAAGCAAAATAGGCTACACCAAACATCTGCAATAATCCCCTCCCAGATCACATAGGTGGAGGGGTGAATGTGATAGAGACTGACAAAGAATGGGACCCGAAAGGGTCAATTAGACTCATTCGAGAAGGAGATGATCCTAAGAAACCTGTAGTCACTCTCACTCCTACTGTTGTATTGATACAGCCATCAATCAAAGTTGAAGTAGTCTCACCAACTCAGATCGAGGTGGAAGTAACGACACCTACAGTTGCGCCTGCTCTATTTGATAGCACCCGCACCATCCTTTAATTCCAAAGTCGTACCCTGGAACTTATGTTGCAGAAGCCAAAAGGAAAGGAGAAGAAAAAATGGAAGAAACTGGTGCAACCCAAGGGATGACCAGGACTGGCAGGGTTTACACACCTGAGCATCTAGGGGGAACAAGTAAAGAAGCCGCCTCCAAATAGCCTATCATGAAACCAGATCGGATGATCTTTGGAGAAAGGTGCGAGCGAGATAATACTCTATAGTGGATCATTTGAACAAAACCCCTGTTCAGATATCTATTTTATCATTACTGCAGAATTCTGAAGCACCTAGGAATGCCTTGATGAAGGTATTGAATGAAGCTTACGTGTCCAATAATATTATTAGTGGGTAAATGGCTAACATGGTAGGACAAGTACTGGAGAGCCATAAGATCACTTTCCATGAAGACAAATTGCCACCGGAAGGATTAAGCCACAACAGGGCGATGCATATCACAGTACAATGTGAAGATAAATTCATTGCTAGGGTTTTGATAGATGGAGGTTCCAGTCTCAACATCTGTCTATTGACGAATTTGAAGAGATTAGGCAAAGGATTGCATGAGATACGAGTAAGAACTATGAACGTAAAAGCATTCGATTGATCTCAAAGGGCCACGATCGGTGAAATCAACCTTTGCTTACAAATGGGCCCGACTTGGTTTGATGTCGAATTCCAATTACTCGACATATCTGCCTCGGATAATTTGATGCTAGGACGACCTTGTATACACACCGCTGGGGCTGTAACATCTACTCTGCACCAGGCTGTGAAGTTTGAATGGAACCATCAGGAGGTAATATTTCATGGAGACGGGAGTAATCCCATTTACACCAATCAGACTGTTCCAGTCGTGGAGAATAGAAGAAAGTAGGGTGGATAAACCTACCATCGCATTGAGCGTGTTATTGCAATTGAAACGGAAAAGTGGTGGAGAAGCAAAATAGAGAGCATAATGGCATGGGCAGGGTATGAACCTGGTAAAGGGCTCGGAAAGAATATCTAGGGTATTTCCAAACCAATACACCTAAAACGTAACGACACGACCTTTGGATTGGGATATTAGTACACCTGGCATGAGTATCAGAATTGGTTGCCACCATGGCGCGATCCTTACTACCCTCTTGAACAGCCAATACCCCATTCGAGCCAATCCTTCCATAAGCTGATATGATGTGGGGATCCGAAGAAGATGAAGTGCTAGCTGGTTTGAAGGATCTATTTTTAGAAGAGGAAAACATGGATTGTTGTGTAATAGTTAAGGATGAGGAGGAAGAAGGCCTCATCATCCAGACAGTGAGAAAGGAGTCATCCTCAGAAACTAGAAAACCACACCATCAAGGGCCCACCGAGTCCCGGGGTAGCCTGGCTACTAGTGTCATTTATTTTCGAAAATAATCCTTTTGAGCATTTTTTTATTTTAAAAAAAGCATTTTCATTATTTCGTTTTGGAAACATTATTTGAATCCTTAAAACCGTTTTTGTTTGACTTTGATATTTATCAATAGCTTAATGTTTTATTATTTATTACTATTCTCTATATCTTTCTCTCTACAATATTATTATTTCCTTCCTTGATGAACCAACGACTGTGACATGTAACGAGACAACGCAACATAAGGATAGTGAATCGGAAGAAATAGAAGATGAAGATGTAATACCTGAGAAAATTGTCAGAGAAGTTGAGAACTTTGAAAATAAGCCTAAGCCAACATGGACGAAATGGAGATAGTCAACTTGGGAGATTCTGAAGCAATCAAAGAAACTCGCATAAGCATTCATTTGTTACCATTAGATAATGAAGAGTACACTCATTTCCTGAAAGAGTATGAAGACATTTTTGCATGGTCGTATGATGATATGAATGGATTAAGCACATCCATAATGGCTCATAAGCTACCCACCTATCCGATGTGTCCACCGGTAAAGCAGAAGCTCAAAAAGTTCAAACTGGATATGAGTCTGAAAATCAAGGAAGAAGTCACCAAACAGATCAAAGCTAAGGTCCTCAGGGTAGTTGAATATCCGACTTGGTTGGCCAACATTGTGCTGGTTCTGGAGAAGGACGGGAAAAGAATGAATGTAGTGTGTCATTGTCAGCTTTATCATAACAGAATGTCCAGAGCTTTCAACAAAAGGGTCAAACCCAGACAATTTGCACTGGGGCAGCTGGTGCTGAACCGGATCTTCCCGCATCAAGATGAAGCCAAAGGGAAATTTTCACCCAATTGGCAAGGGCCCTACATGGTTCACAGAGTACTATCAGGAAGAGCGCTCATACTTGCAGAAATGGACGGAGAAATTTGACCAAAACCTATCAACTTGGACGCAGTCAAGAGATACTATGTTTAGGATTGTTTACATTCCTTCATGTGATGTAACTGAACTACGCTTGACATGATTCCCGTTTAAGAGGGGATACGGAGGCAGCCCTTTGGGTTCGGTCACAATTCAATAAAATTTTCATTTTCCCCACAATCAGAAACTGGGACAGAATTTTAAGGAGGAGCCTCAAAATTCTGGAGCAAGTTCAGCCAACAGCGCCGTATGCGGAACATCCAGAAAATCGTCTGAATAACCGGGGCAAAACTTTGAGGAGGACCTTCAAAATTCTATGACGAGGAGGTCCCAATGTCTCTAATAGTGTCACAGTTATTGGTTCATCTAATTTATTTAATATTGTATATTACTGTGTTTTAAATAACTATGCATGCATGTTTTTTGAAAACTTTATTTTTAGCTAGATTCTACCCATGGTAACTCGAGCGGGATTTCAATGCGGAGAAAAACAAAGCAAGCAGGCGAAGGCACGAACCAACCTCCTCGTAAAACTCACAATATTCCTTTGGATGCAGGAATAAAGAATAGTCACAAGTACGTGCGCGTCTTAGAATCACTGTCTTCATAACGTCGAAAGGTGCTAAGCGTTCATATATCTTCAGCTAAGAAATACTCTGTTCCTACCTACTGTATGTTCATTGCATGAGACCAAGCATTGTCTCAAATCTTTCATGAGGCTAAGCCCTGCCTCCTTAATTGCATAAGGCTATCCTTCCTATTGCATGAGACTAAGCATTGTCACCAATCTTGAATGAGGCTAAGCCATGCCTCCTCGACTGCATAAGGCTAAGATCTGCCTTCCCATTGCATGATACTAAGCTCATTATCCACCTTGCATGAGGCTAAGCCCTGCCTCCTCAATTTCATAAGGCTAAGCTCTGCCTTTCCTATTGCATGAGACTAATCCCAGCCTCCATCCTTGCATGAGGCTAAGCCCTGCCTCCTCAATTGCATAAGGCTAAGCTCTGCTCTTCCTATTGCATGAGACTAAGACCAGTCTCCATCCTTGTATGAGGCTAAGCTCTGCCTTTTCCATTGCATGAGACTAAGCTCAGTCTCCATCTTGCATGAGGCTAAGCCCTGCCTCCTCAACTGCATAAGGCTAAGCTCCGCCTTTCCTATTGCATGAGACTAAGCCCTGTCTCCATCCTTGCATGAGACTGAGCCCTGTCTCCTCAACTGCATAAGGCTAAGCTCTGCCTTCCCATCATACAAGACTAAGCATTGTCTCCAATCTTACATGAGGCTAAGCCCTGTCTCCTTGACTGCATAAGGCTAAGCTCTGCCTTCTCATTGTATGAGACTAAGCATTGTCTCCAATCTTGCACAAGACTAAGCATTGTCTCCAATATTGCATGAGACTAAACATTATCTCTCCTTGCATAATCACAAATGTTGCGCTGTTCAAAACCTTGCGTTATTCGCTTCTCTCAGGTCTAAGCTCTGCCTCCGATCTTACAAAAGACTAAGCTCTGTCTTGTTTCATCTCAAGGATCATGTCTTTGCATCTCATGGGCTGAACATAGCCAATTTTTCCGAAGGCGTCATAGTCCAAAGGTATCATCCTCATAGCCGGAAGACACCATTACATAGCCTGAGGATCTTTCAATATTTCACATCATTATTCAAGGGAATCATAGTTCAAAGGCACCATCCTCGTGGCTCGAGAACATTATTTCATGGCCTGAGAATCCTCTATCTCAAAATTCATGGCCCGGGACGTCATGGTCTAAGGACACCATCCTCACCGTCCAAAGACGATCTTCATGGTCCAAAGAGAATTTGCATCATGTTTAAATTCATGCAATAATCTATATGTATTTGTGTGCATCGTATTTGAAGTTTGCAGGTGATCCGAGAAGTAGCCGTTCTCCTAACGGGAGAAATCTTCGATCCAGTTCTCATTCAACGTTCATATCTTCCAAACGTAACTCTTTGAACTCCTTTCATGTATTCGAATGCGCATGTGATCTCTTGGTATCAGTTGTGCATCGGAGGCTTGTGTCTTCAATGGGTTATATGTGATTTTTAACATGTTAATAATGGGCCAGTCGGAAGGACTTGAGGTCGGATGTTATCTGTGGCTTGAGTATTGAGATTCATTTGGGTGAGCATATGTGTTGGGGGACTTATATGTCCGTTTGTGTCCTTATTGATGGAACTTGTGACTAGATGACTACAGGGTGAGTGTGATCGGATAGTTAGATGTATTAAGGTTGTTTGATGGTGACCAAAATGAATTGGCAGGAGATGTGGCAAGAACCGTTGATTATTTGACTTTTGTATTGAGTTAGAATATGGATTCGAGTTATGAGTATTGAAGGACCTCTCATGTAGTTTAGTTGTGGAGTGAAGTGGGTTTTCCTGTTATGTTCTGAGTTCGTGTGATGTCTTTTGAGCTGACCAAGGCCCCAGCAGCGTCTATGTATTTGATTGCCGGTTTATTCAGCCGTGTTATAACTCATTGTTATTGTATTTATTGATTGCATCATGTCGTACTCTCGTAGCCAGGGATAGCATACTCGGCATTTGATGATGGTATTACAAGGATATAAGGAGGAGAAGCTTTGTGTGAAGTTCTCCAAGTGTGAATTGTTGGCTCAGTTCAGTAGCATTCTTAGAACCCGTAGTGTCTAGTGAAGGCATCAATGTGGTCAGACGAGTGTGAGTAGAGCTTCCAGAAGCTCAAGAATTCATTGGCCACAACTCCAGTGTTAGTGTTGCCATCAGCTTCAGGTTCTTATACTGCTTATGGGATGTCTCGAGCGCAGGCAGTGGTTATGTTCTACTGTAGGAAGGTATAGTGATTATGTGATAGCTATTATTTTCATAAGTGTATTGAGAGATATCATTTTGAGGTTAAGCAGGTTGGGGTATATCCTGCGGGTTGTCTTGAGGTGTGTGACCCTTATATTTATCTATAGCAAGTTCTTTTCTATCAGTAGATGATGTATGTTGTAATTTGAGTTTATCTCGCTTGTGGGAGTTGGCATGACCATTACAATGGTGGATGCGAGATTTGCATTTTATTTGAGTGTTAGATAGTTTGGGTCATATAAGCTTATGGAGGATTTAGTTGAACCTCACCACAGTATGGTGGCAGTGATAGTGTATGGGCATCGTGAGTTATTGTTTGTCTTGATCTTTGGCTTTGAGCCAAGTGGGGGAGTCCGCTAATGATAAGTAGGTTACACGATTGTGTGTTGTATTGGTTTCGGTTCAAGCTATGTTGGTGAATCAGTTATGACCTACAGAGGTGGAGTCTGGGAATGACTCGAATGATGGAAATTTCTTCGATACAAGTTGTAATGTACTTTACGAATAGTGGAATTCGTTGAATGATTGAGTTTTACTGGTAAGTGTAGAGTGTGGAATGTATGAGTGTGCTTGTTGCTTCCAGGGTGTGGATTACTTTACTAGTATGTGGATTGAAAACGGGGTCAGGTCGTTCAGTTTACTTGGTTAGTGTAATTGAAATTGCGTAGAGTAAATGACGTTCGAGATTGGTTCAGACGGATTCAAGGTTGTATGTAGTGATCGAGGATCTTCAAGGTGTGAGAAGGGCTAGAACTGAGATTTATGGGGAAGGTGTCAAGCCTTGTGGTGTATTTGCATTATCATGGATTCTATCCATTATTATCAGGAAAGTGAAGGTAATGACTTTAAATTCGCAGAAAGTCTCTTCAGGGTAAGTATTTTTAATGTGGTACATTTGGGGATAATTGAGGGAGTATTCAGCGACTTATGAGCCTTAGACGGTATATTTTTATGCTTGGATTTCGTGTGGTGAGTCTGGATTGAGAATTTCAATATTATGGCAAGGAGAAGTATCAATTCGAAGGTAAGTCAGAAGGAACTTGGATAAATAGGATAACTTGGTAGTAGGTCAGATCGACATGATAAGGGATATGGTTAGTTCTTTGGGTTTTATGAGGTAATGAGTTGTTATAGGTGTTTCTTAGCAATTCTCTTGCGATTTGGTGGCATGCGGTATTTTGTGTATAGTGGAGAGTGGCATATGTGAGGTCACGATTCAGTTCTGGAAGAAAGGTTAGAACTGGCAGTTTCAGATGATTAGGTAAAGGATACCACTATTGGGGTGGTTGGATGAGAGTATAAATTCATTAAGGACAATGTGTTTAAGGCAATGTGTTCGAATAAGGATGCTTCATTGGTGTTACGACGCTCTCTTGTTGGATCGACTGTTGATATTCGAGTTTGCTCGGGGGCACAGAATAATTATAGGGGTATCCCCTGTGGAATGATTGAGTATTGGAGACATGTTATATATTCGGGTGGTGCAGCTGGGATCAGATATGGTAATTGGTGCGCTTTATGGATTTCGAGACTGGGAGTTCTCATGAACAAGTTATTTTGTGGTTGTAGACCGTGAAGATGCGAGAAATGTTAGTCAGATGTTATCTATGTGCCATGACTCAGTCATTGTGAACTTTCGGAAAGTTATCTATCTATTGTGGGTGACCAGAGATGATTTAGAGTTATTGATAGGTCTGGTATGTGTGTGTGTGTGTGTTTTGCAACATGTCAGAATTGTTGACTCGGAATTGTTATGGTTGAGAGATGTACCATTTGATTGTCATTGAGATTATTCGTGTTTTAGAGTGATCTATGGGTTGCCTTTCGGTGTTTCGATGAGTGGTGATCATTGGTTATATGTACCTAGGGTGCGGTTCTATAGGGGCTTTATAGCGAAGATTGAGTAAGGTAAGTAAATGAGATGTTGCTCGGTGAGATGTATAGGTTATTTTCTTTCTGGTTCGGGTGGCATGGTATCGTCCGATTTCCCCGTGGTTATGGCAATGCATTTTGAGTACTTGATGTCGAATTTCTCATGGTTATCGATTTTGAGCAAGGTGGCTTGAAGTATTTCATGTGGACCAGCATTGGATGGGATCACGCATGGTAGCGGAGTCATGTAGAGGTATGATCCTTGGTGTCAGATTCGTGTGTTTTGATTTTATCATATGATCCAGGTTTTTAGCATGATGCAGTTTGGTAAGTGTTAGTGGCAGGATAGTCCTCTCGTGTGAGTCTTCTTTATTTTATAAATTGAGGTGTGTGGATGTTGTTATTGAGTGCACGAGTTGCACAAGTTATGGCTCTAGATTGTATAGTGGTATTAATGCTGATAAGACGAATGGTTACTAGTTTATGCGAGTTCCCTTCATCATTGGTAGTATATGAAAGGGTTAGAACGAGGCTTTGCTTGATAAGAGGTTATTTACCGGTATTGAGTTGTTAAAAGCAACTATTGTGATTAGGAGTTATCGCCACGAGTGGTTGAGTCATGCAGTGGATCATGGTATTTCATCTTGGGTTACGGATATGACTTGTTACAGTGTGCTCAGACTTATTCATTTTATAGTTTTGGGATTTTGATCTTGTAAATTGATTCAGAAGTGAAAATCTAGTTCTAAGGTTTAGGGGTCAAGATTGGACTTCAAAATTTCAACTGTGTTGTGCTATTAGACATATATGGGTCAGGGTGACGTGAAATCATCTCCGAATATGTGCATGGTAGCTACACGGAAATTTTGGTGGTTTTTGGAACAACTCTAGGCACGTTCGAGGACGAACGTATGTTTAAGTGGGGGAGAATGTAACGACCTGGTCAGTCATTCCGTAGAATTTACATTATTATTCTTGTTATTGCCTTGTCATGGGTTGTTTATGTTGTTTATGATGTTTTAGATTCGGTTGGCTCGGGTTCAGAATGGTTGTAGTGAGAATTGAGACATTTAGTCTTTAACAATAGCCTTATAGTTGGAAAAGTCAACATAGAGTTGACTTATTGGTAAACGACCTCGAAATGCGGATTTTATGGCTCAGATAGCTTTGTTAAGTGATTTTGAACTTAGGAGTGTGTTCGAAATAATTTTGTGATGACTGATGTAGAATTAGACTTGAATTGACGAAAGTTGGAGATTTAAAACTTCTTAGGCTTGAATTCGACGTAGATCTGGTGTTTTGGTGTTGTTTTGGGTGTTCCGAAGGTTCGACTAAGTTCAAGTTATGTAATGAGACTTTTTAGTATGTTCGTAAGAGGTCCCGAGGAGCTTGGGTGAGTTTCGGATAGGTTTGGGCTGCGTTGTGCTCGTTTTTCTTATACTTCGACGTCGTTTCTCCAAGCATAAGTGATATCATATTGAACAAATGAGCTCCTATCACTGTTTTAAATGAATATTTAGATCTGTATTGTAATTACGGACCCGTATCAAAAATAATTATCGAATTTGGACATCGTATGAGGATTTTATGGCCATTTTACCAACGTTGCCAGATTTTTCAGATTAATTACGAAATTGCCCCTGACGTCTTATTAAAAACCTACACTATTTGCAAATCTTAAAACCTACATATCTCTTTCATTATAAGGTCAAATTAAATGATTCAAAAGCCTAAATTAATTATAATTTCACAAGGAATCCATTGGGAGCAATAAAACGCGTGAACAATATATATATATAACGAGCAGTATGAGTTTTCTTCCAATTTTTGAACGGGAAGAAGCTTTTGAGGCGATTTTTAAGAGAGGAAATCATTGTTCTTCATAGATGTAAGTGTTTTGATCATCAAAAGTCGTTTATGGGTGATTATAAAATATAATCTCAGCATTTAATACATGAAAATTAGTAGAAAAAAGGTGGGTTTAAGGCTTGAGATTATGAGACATTCAGGGGTCGATTTGAGGGGCCAAACGAACTCCGATTTTAGCGTTAATTATATGTACAAACTCTTGAGATGATAAAGAACATTTTTATATAAAAATTTCTGAGTTCCGAGAAGCGGGCCCGAGGGTCGGGTTTTGACCGGGTTCGGATTTTTGAGTTAAAATTGATATTTTTCAATTGGAATTTATTCCTTAAGCATACTTTGATGATAAAAGTTTGAAATTGATAGATTTAGAGCCTTTAGAAGTTGATTCTAGAGGCAAGCGTGTTGCGGAATAGTTCCGGGCTAGTTTTGAGGTAAGTAATGTCTTTAAATCCTTTCCTGAGGGTATGAAACCCCGGACTATGCACCCTTCACGGGTTTTGAAATACAAAGGTTGAAACTTTAGAGATATATTCACTATTTAGGCAACTATTAAGTTGCGAAACCGATTTCTAAGTTTATGCTTAATTAGTATTTATATATTATGATATATTTTGGGCTTGAAGCCATGTTTGGGGCCTAGCGCCGATCTGTTTTCCCTTGGGGGTTGTGTTTACTATATTTTCCTCACTGATATGTTATCATTTTTTTCACTCGGTCCTTCCCTGGTAAATTGTTTTGACACTCAGAGTATTTTGATACTATTTATTGAAAAATGGAACACTGTTTTGGGTCGAGAACCCAGTATGTTTATGGCCGACGGGCAAATTGAGAGTGTCTGACTGAGTGAGGCTTTCAGTCCTATATTGCGATGAGGCTTTTAGGCCTTATGTGAGAGGTGAGGAGGCTTTCAGGCCTTATATGAGAGGTGAGGAGGCTTTCAGGACTTATGTTGTTATAGCGCTTGGGCTGTAGGAGCCCTTCCGGAGTCTGTACACACCCCCAGTGAGCGCAGGTACCTATTGAGTGATGATTATTGCCCGGGGGCTGATATTGAGTGATGATTGATACTGAGCGATGATTGTTACTGAGTGATTAAGAGAATGCCTGAGGGGCAACTGTTACGAGAGATGATTTTGGCCCGAGGGGCAGATTTGTGATGATTTTACTAAGTTTTCGAACTATGATTTACTTCGTTATCAAACTGGCTTTTACTGAGATACACTGATATTACACTCGTTTCAAAGGATTTCTGGAAACTGATTTCGAACTTATGTATTTGATGAATACTACATGGTGACTTGGTATTTTATTGGTTTTGTGAAATTGTGTATCTGTACTGTGTGTTTTATAATTCTCAGACTGTGATTTATTTTCATTACTACTGAGTTCGCGTTCTCATAAAGACTCCCTGTGCCCCTGTGGATAGATCCAGGTACCAGTTCGGAGCAGTAGCTGTCTTTGTTCATTAGTAGCAGATTCACGGGATTTTGAGGTAGCTGACTAGCGTCCACAGCTTCTCCATTTCCCTTTCCTTATATAGTATTAGCTTTTGATTCGTAGACATTTATAACATTAGCAGAGTTAAAATTATTTTCGTAGATGCTCATGATCATTGACTCCAGTCTTGGAAGGTTTTGTTTAGACTATTATTGGGACGCTAAGACTAAATTACACTATTCTATGCTTGGTTGCATGCTTATTATTAAATTGAGAACTCTTATAATTGAACAAATGCGTAGTAAGGTGATGGTTGGCTAGCCTGGTTCCACGATAAGCGCCATCACGGCGTGTTATGATTTGGGATCGTGACAAGTTGAGCCGAAGCTCTATGTATTGCTTATTCTCTTTTCTGACCAAAGTCACTAAGGAGGGTAAGGTGGGTACGGAGTGGATTGCAATTTTTCTCGCTTAGTCTTCTCTTCTGAGACGATTGGAGACTGAGGAAAGGACTCTCTTGAAGAAGGGCACAAAGAGCGTAAACTTCTTTCTAGTTTTGTTAGATATAAGCTTTTAAAAATTAGGTCTACATAGATTAAATTAAGGGTAGTTCTTTTAGTGGTGGTGATAAATGTTACAAGTAGTAGCTGGGGAACATGAAATTCATAAATATATAGACTTGAAGTAGGTGAAAGGCGAAATTATAGATATTAATCAATTAGTGCAGAAAGTACGCGCAAGTGCAGGGCCGGATGTAGCCCTTCAATTGAACCTATAATTTTCGGTGCGGAGCACAAATATATATGCAGTAATTTACAAAAATCACAATAAATTGTAGATATGAACTCATAACTTTAAGGATAATGAATTTAATACTAAGAACCTTACAAATTGAATACATAGAGTTTACATCATGAATTCGCCTCTGCATAAGTGAACTGTCCTAGTTTAACTAACTGGTCCCTAAAGTATAGAATTTAATATAAGTTACTCGAGTTTATACATAAATTGTATTAAAGTAGTTTTCATAATATCATATTCGTTTAAAAGGTTAATTATTGATAATTATCGGTAATAAGTAAAGTTAGTAATCTAAAAGAAAAAAAAAAGTACACATCTAAAGCATAAATTACATTGGAAGATTCTTTTAGAATTTTTCAATATTAATAGGTTGATTGTTTCGCTCATTACTTATATAGTGAGATCAAAATCTCATGGATATGACTTAAATCCTTAAGTTACTCGGTTTATGTGGTACTCTCTGACTAATGAATATGTTGGCACCACATGGGTTGGACTATTTATAGTCATTAATTATAACTAGTATTCGTCCCCGCACGATGTGCGGACATAAAAACGTCAAATTATGATTTGAATTATTTGAACAATTTGCAAATAACGTTAAAATAAAACCTTTTATATAGAAATTATAAATAATTACTAGATATTAATTGAGAATCAACGTGAACAACTAATTTTTGACCACATCCAAATTCTATACTATTTTTTGCTGTAAATACTAATTT
>ML400782.1:147354-178970 GCA_005239525.1 Nicotiana knightiana | reverse complement strand
GCTTGTGTTGATTTTACCAACATGTCATCAATGTAAACCTCCATCGTTTTTCCAAGATGTTCTGGAACATCTTGGCCACTAGCCTTTGATAGGTGGATCCAGCGTTTTTAGGCCAAAAGGCATGACTTTATAACAGTAAGTCCTCCTGTTCGTGATAAAGGAGGTTTTTTCCTCGTCTAAAGGATCCATTTTTATATGATTATAACCAGAATATGCATCTAGAAAGCTTAATATTTCATGACCTGCGGTGGCATCAATCATTTGATCTATATGAGGCAATGTGAATGAATCTTTGGGGCATGCTTTGTTTAAATCAGTATAATCTATGCATACTCTCCACTTGCCATTCTTTTTAGGTACTACCACGGTGTTTGCTAACCAGTTAGGGTACGTTACTTCTCGTATCGAACCAATCTTCAAGAGTTTTTGTACCTCTTCGTCAATCACTTGGTTCTTGAATGGTCCTTGCTTTCTTTTTTTCTGCTTAACATGTATGAATGATAGATCTTCATTTAGTTTATGAGTCATCACTTCTGGTGGAATGCCTTTCATATCTGAGTGGGACCGCGCAAAGCAGTCTGCGTTAGCCTTTAAATAATCAATCAACTTACCTCTTTGAGCGGAGTCTAGCTTCGTGCCTATATACACTTTCTTCTCAGGCTGTTGTTTGGATAATGGAACAGCTTTGAGCTCTTCCATAGTTTTTTTGATGTGATCATCTTCCTCTGGTTCACGAATGACGTCCGGTCTGGAATCTGTTTCTGTGGGGTATAGTACACCTCTCGTGGTAACTTAATTTTCCTTCTCGTATGTATTTTCTTTCGTACCTGTTTCAGCAATAATACCTTCCGTACCCATTTGGGCAGTAATTTCTTCCATGCCTGTTTGGGCGGTGATACCATCTTGGGAGATTTCCTTATCTCGTAATTCTTCCACCTCTATTTTCTTGTTGTAGTGTACCACATAATTTATATTTTTTGCGGTCTGTTGATCTCCTTTGATTTGTTGAATCCCCCATTCAGAGGGAAATTTAATTACCTGATGCAACGTGGAGGGTATTGCTTTCATGTCGTGGATTCATGGTCTTCCAATGATCACGTTATAAGCCATGTGAGTATCGATGACTTGGAACCTAGCTCTTTTGATCACCCCCTCATTTTGTCATAACTGTAGAGTTATCAAACCCTGATATGGCTCGTGCTTTTGGGATTACTTGATCCCCCAGTAGCATTTCTTCCACGACTTTTAGCAAAATGATATTGACTGAACTGCCTGGGTAAATCAACACTCTTTTCACGTTAGTGTCATGAATAAGTAAAGATATTACCAGAGCATCGTTATGTGGAAGCATTAATCTGCTGCTATATGCATCATCGAAGGTTATATCGTCTTCTTCACGAGCACGTTTCCCATGTGTAATTGTGAAATTTGTGGTTATTTTGCAAATCACTCCGTTTACTTCTTCACCCCCGTGTATTACGTTAGCGGTTCATTTTGGAGAAGGAGGCTTTGGGGGCTCCTTCCTGTTCCTCATGTATGCCTATTTACCTTTATCACTAAATAATTCTATTAAATAGCCCTGTTTTAACAATTTTTCTACTTTCACCTTGTAAAAATCTGCAATCTGCAGATTTGTGCCCATGATCGTTGTGAAATTCACACCAATGATCTAGGTTTCTTCTACTTGGATTTTATCGCATCTCTTTGGGACATTTAACCTTGTCTCCCATGTTCCTCAATATTGAGACAAGTTCAGTAGTACTTACATTAAAGGTATGATCCCCAATTTGAGTACTACCTCTAGTTCGTTCATCTCGATCTTTTCTAGATCTAGACGAGGATGAGACCACATCTCTTCCTTGTGGTCTATAGTCCGACCTAGTGTTTTCGAACCTGGGGCAGATATCGCGTCTCGAGGGTCCTAAGTAAGGATCGTACCTATTTTTACTTGATCTTCTATCTGATTCAGGACGTCTGGATCTAGAATGATCTTCATCTCTCGAACGAGCAATGATATCTTCTTCTATTCTAAGTTTAGTACTGTACCTGTTATATACATCGTTCCATGTTGTGGCAGAATTCTCTTAGATTCTCCTTAAGTCGCCTGGTGGCTTCTGAGCTTTTATCTTTCAAATTGTTTGCAAATGCCATGGCTTCCCAATTATCAGGCACCCTAGGTAACAACATTCTTTCTCGTTGAAACCTGTCTACAAACTCAAGGAGTAGTTCCGACGGAAACCTTGTTTTATTTTGAATATGTCTTCCATTCTCTTCTCAACTTTTTGTGCACTAGAATGTGCTTTTATAAACGAATCTGCAAGCTCAGCAAAAGAGTCAATAGAATTTTCAGGGAGAAGAGAATACCAGGTTAGAGCCCCTTTGGTAAGTGTTTCCCCAAATTATTTAACAAGGACTAATTCAATCTCTTGTTTCGTTAAGTCGTTGCCTTTTACCCCAGTAGTGAAAGCAGTCACATGGTCGCGTGGGTCAGTTGTTCTATCATATTTGGGAACGTCAGGCATTTTAAACTTCTTGGTTATAGGCAAAGGTGCCGCAATTGACTTCCAAGGTTGTTGATAATATCTATACACATTGATGCCTTTGATGACAGGTGGTACACCAGGAATTTGTTCGATGCGATCATTCTGCTCCTTCATCTATTTCTGCATGGTTAGCTGTAAATTTTGTAATTCTGAGTTATTAGATATACCTTATCTCGTTTCGAGAGATTTATTAGGAGTATCTCCTCTTCCTGAGTTTGCCAACCCTGATTGAGGATTTTCCATGGTGATGGTGTTATTGGGAGGTGGCGTCGGCGGTAATCCTCTCGCAAATTCTTGCAAAGCTTGGGTCACATACTCTGCAATCATTTGATTTATACGATCTTGTTCCACAGTTTGATCATTATTACCATTGTTGTTATTGGATCTTTCTGGGGATTGTTCCCTCGAACCACGTGGGGTTCCTGAAGCCGATGGAACTGGGGTTCCACTTCGTTGCTGGTTGTTATCATTGGAGTTTGACATAATTCAAAGGATATCTCTTGGAAAGTAAACAAATATTATCAGATTCCCGGTAACGGAACCAATTTGTTTAACCAAATAATTAGACCCTTTAACTAAAGCTTATTTTTAAGATGAATAGGGGTTACTGATAATCAAGATAATGGGAAAAATAAATAATAAACAATATTGCAAAAATAAAAGATAGACGTTGATTGTATTCGAGAATCAGATGCCTTTACAAGCTGTATTCCCCTCCCTTATATAGGAGATTCTTATAACGTACGACTCTTGCTATGGTTACTCATTAATGACTAATTATGACATTAATGAGGTGTTACAAAGGATAACGGTAATTGGGGTTCAGTTACATAACATTCGAGTAATCAATTGTGGGTCCCTGAATCTGCTCGTAGCTTTGTATAGATTCATTTTTACCGTGCCTCTCTCCCGTTTTGATCAAGTTAAGTTTCCTGTGGCTGATAAGTTCGTGGGTTTACTGAACTATGCCTCTTTGTACCGTATCTCTTCAAGGAGTCACATCCAGCTGTCGCGTTTTACTGTGTCGACGTGACTGGATGAGTTGTCAAAAGCCGGCTTACGTGTGAAACTCTTTTTTACCAATACAATACATGCCACACTTAGCCTCACATGACTGTCTATTATACATTCTGAAATTCAATAATAAGAGCTTACCTGATGACCTATCGGTTTGAATAGAGCTGTGATGAGGTATCCCACCTCGAGCCATATCTTCAGTTTGAAATAGGTGGGGGTATTTAGACTTCATTGCTTCCTATGCTTCCCACGTCATATCTTCCACATTCTTGCTCCTCCATAAAACTTTTACAGAGGCTATTTCCTTATTCCGTAGCTTGCGAATTTGTCGGTCTAGGATGGCAACCAGAATTCCTCGTATGACAAGTCCTCCATAATCTGTACATCATCCGTGGGTACCACTTGGGTAGGATCGCCAATGCACTTCCGTAGCATGGATACGTGAAAAATCGGATGGAAAGACTCTAATTCTGTGGGCAATTCTAACTCATAATCTACTTGGACCACTCTCCAAATGATCCTATAAGGCCCAATATATCGTGGGCTAAGTTTTCCTTTCTTGCCAAACCTCATCACACCCTTCATAGGTGACAACTTTAAGAATTCCCAGTCATTACTCTAAATATCGTTGCCTCACGTCAGAATATGACTTCTGACGATTCTGAGCTGTCAACAGTCTCTCTCGGATGAGCTTTACTTTTTCTATAGCCTGTTGAACTAGGTCTGACCCATGTAACCCAGATTCTCCAACATCAAACCACCCTTTAGGAGATCTGCACTTACGCCCATACAAAGCCTCGTACGGAGCCATCTGGATACTGGAGTGTTAACTGTTATTGTATGCAAACTCGATAAGAGGTAGATGTTCATCCCAACTTCTTTTAAAATCCAGCACACATGCTGGTAACATATCCTCGAGCGTCTGAATTGTGCACTCGGCTTGTCCATTAGTTTGTGGATGAAAAGTTGTGCTGAGATTCACCTGAGTTCCTAAACCTCTCTTAAATGACCTCCAAAAATATGTTGTAAACTGGGCCCCACGGTCAGATATAATAGATATCGGTACTCCATGTAGTCTCACTATCTCCTTAATATATAATTTTGCATAATCTTCTAGTGTATTTGTAGATCTGAACAGTAGGAAATGTGCTGATTTTGTGAGCCTATCGACTATCACCCATATGGAATCGAACTTACAATGAGAACGAGGTAAACCCGTGATAAATTCCATGTTTATCGCCTCCCATTTCCATGTCGGGATCTCTATAGTATGCATTAGCCCTCCGGGCTCCTGGTGCTCTATCTTTACTTGCTGGAAACTAGGGTACTGAGCGACATACTCAGAAATGTTCTTCTTCATATCGTTCCACCAGTACACATCCTTAATGTCATGATACATCTTCGTCGACCCAGGATGAATGGATTACCAAGAATGATGTGCCTCTGACATAATCCTGTCTCGTAGCCCTGCTACATTTGGAACACACAAACGACCCCTGTATATGAGAACCGCATCTCCCTTGAGCTCTAACAACGACTCCTTCTGCTACTGAACTCCCTCTCTCAACTTGACTAACTCTGGATCCTCGTACTGCCTCTCCTTTACTTCAGTTATGAGGGATGATTTTGTAGTATTTTGGAGTATAACTCCACCATTGCCATAGTCTACTAACCGAACCCCCAAACAAGCCAATTGATGAATCTCTCTAGTTAATTGTCTTTTTTGGCCTCTACATGTGCTAAACTACCCATAGATCGGCGACTTAAAGCGTCTGCTACAACATTAACTTTCCTTGGATGGTAGAGAATGTTAACATCGTAATCTTTCAATAACTCAAGCCATAGCCTCTGCCTAAAATTCAACTCTTTTTTCTTGAAGATGTATTGCAAGCTTTTATGATCTGTGAATACATCAACATGAACAACATATAAATAATGTTGCCATATCTTAAGTGCATGGACAACCACAGCTAATTCGAGGTCGTGGGTCGGATAATTCTGCTCATGCTTCCTTAACTGCCTTGAAGCATATGCAATTACTTTCCCATGTTGTATCAGGACACATCCTAACCCGATACCTGAGGCATCACAATACATGGCATAACCATCTGGACCCTCTGGAAGTGCTAGAACTGGCGCTAAATTCAATCTATTTTTAAGCTCCTAGAAACTCCATTCACAAGCCTCCGTCCACTAAAACTTAGTTGCTTTCTGCCTCAACTTCGTTTATGGTGCTGAAAGAGAACAAAAACCCTGTACGAACCTCCGGTAGTATCCTGCTAAGCCTAGAAAGCTACGAATATCTGTCGGAGTGGTAGGTCTAGGCCAGGATTTCACAGCCTCAATCTTCTGAGTGTCTACCTTTATACCTCCATCGGATACAATGTGCCCCAAGAATGCTACAAACTTCAACCAGAACTCACATTTAGAAAACTTAGCATACAATTTATTATCATGGAGGGTTTGGAGTACCGCTCGCAGGTGGTCCACATGCTCATCCTATGAACGTGAATAAACAAGAATATCATCAATAAAGACTATTACGAACAGATCTAAATATGTCCGGAATAGGTTTTTCATCAAGTCCATAAATATGGCAGGTGCATTCGTCAACCCGAAGGACATGACAAGGAACTCGAAGTGGCCATATCGGGTCCTAAAAGCTGTCTTGGGATTATATCTCTCCCGAACTCTAACCTGGTGGCACCCCGACCTGAAATCTATCTTTGGAAAGCATCTAGCTCCCTGCAACTGATCAAACAAGTCGTCTATCCTTGGAAGTGGATATTATTATTAATAGTTACCTTGTTCAGTTGCCTATAATCGGTACACATCCTCAGCGAGCCATCTTTCTTCCATACAGATAGTACCAGTGCACCCCAATATGAGGTACTGGGTCTGATGAAACCTTTCTCCAGTAAATCTTTTAACTGCTCCTTCAACTCCTTCAATTCGGTAGGTGCCATTCTATACGGAGGGATGGATATTGGTTGAGTTCCCAGAAGCAAATCGATGCTAAAATCAACCTCTCGCTCTAGAGTAATACTTGGAAGTTCATCTGGGAATACATCTGCATACTGGTTTACTACTGGAATAGACTGAAGAGTAGGTATCTCTGCATCCACATCTCTAAGTCGCACAATATGATAAATGCACCCTTTTGAGATCATTGTCCTCACCTTCAGATAGGAAATAAACCTAGCTCTGGGTGTCGCTGTATTACCTACCCACTCAAGGACTGGCTCACCCGGAAAATGAAATCTAGCCATCTTTGCTCGACAATCAATTGTGGCATAGCAAGCTGCCAACCAGTCCATGCCCATGATAGCATCAAAATCCAACATCTCTAGCTCAACTAGGTTGGCTGAGGTTTGACAACCACAAACTGACACCATATAACCTCAGTAAACCCGTCTAGTGATAATCGATTATCCGACCGATGTAGATACCGCAAAAGGATCACTTAGTATTTCAGGAACTATACAAAACTTCCTCGCGACAAATGAGGTAATACATGATAAAGTAGATCCTGGGTCTATCAAGGCATAAGCATCGTGAGAGAAGATGGTCAACATAGCTGTCACAACGTCTGGTGAGGATTCCTTTTCATGTCGACCCGCTAACGTATAGCTACGATTCTAGTTACCACCTGAACTGAAACCTCTACCTCTGCCTCAACCTGCCAGCCGAAGACTGAGACTCGTGCCCTGAAGGATGCACAAACATATATGATCCTGTTGCTGAATTCGCTGGTTGCGCCATACCCCTAGAATCTCTATTTGGGAAATCGTGCATCATATGCCCCAGATGTCACATGTATAAAAAGTATCGAAACCGGCTCAGCATTGGCCCAAGTGTCCTCTACCGCAGATAGCACACCGCGGTGCAAATGGACATGTCTGCCCCGAACCTCGCTGTCGCTACAAACCTGACACCTAGGAGTTTTCACCTGATCCTGACTGAGTATAGTCGTCATACTTGTAACCCGTGTACCTAAGGTGGCGAAGGTCTAGGTAGCTGTTCGAACTACTGGGGCCTGTAACTACCTAAGACTGCTCCCGAGACCTAGCAAATCTCATCCTCTTACACTGCCCTGAGTCAGTCCTCTCCGTACCCTGCTGTCGATGACTACCCCTTTCTATATTCTGGGCAAATTTCTGAATCCGGGAGATATCCATACTATCATGTAATGCAACGGTGGCACATGCCTCGATCAACTCTGGGGCCAACCCTACTATAAACCTGTGGACCCTGTCCCACATAGTAGCAACTATTTATGGTTCATATCTGGCCGATGAGCCAAAACGGATACTATACCCTCGAACACTCATATTGCCCTGCTTGAGGGCTAGAAACAGATTGACTCGGGCCTGCCGGATCTCTCGCAGTAAGTACTGGTCAAAGAAGGCATCTGAAAAATTCTCCCAAATAGTAGGAGGTGCATCACGTCCTCTTGACCTTTCCCATCCCTCGTACCAAAGGATGGCTATATCTCAGAGTCAAAAAGCTGCTAGCTCAACTGCCTCTTTCTCCGTGGCATGCATAACCCGAAAGATCCTGTGAAGCTGATCTATGAAATCCTGTGAGTCCTCCCTCTGATCTATCCCCGTGAACTCTGGGGGACTCAAAGCAATAAACTCTCGGACCCTTGAAATCCCAGATCCCTCAGAAGGTCCTGCACTAGGGGATTCCCTAGCGTGTTGCTGGGTTGCTACCAACTGTGCCAACAAATGCACCACACTCCTCAAGTTCTGATCTAATGGAAGCGGATGGGGAACTGGATGTTTGGTCTCCCTAGGAATATCCTCAGGTGGCGGAGGAGCTGGTAATGGCTGAGTAGATGTCTCTCCCTGGGCCTCTGATTGGGGCCCATCTACTGGGTGTACCCTGCTAGTCCCCTCACCTAATGTTGTTTCTCTCCTCTGGCTAGCCGTAGTCTTCCTAGTTACTGTCATCTGTTCATGCAAATGCCAACACATAAGTTTAACTCAAATTTCTTATAACTCAATTTTACAACACGATTTAGATTTGAAAGAAGGGTAACCAACTCCTAAATGCCATGTAGTCCCCTGCTTATATAATGTGGTGCACAACACATCTATAAACAAGAACCTATTAGACACGACTTGTAGACTCTCTAGGACAGAACTGCTCTGATACCACTTTTGTCATGCCCTGAGCCTGGGGGCGAGACTGGCACCCGGTGCCTTATCTATCCTTGCGTACCAACTTGTGACTCCGGAATTCTGGACATATAAAGTCATACTTTGGCCAGGGACCACATTGCAAGACAATTTGTGAAGAAAAATATAAAATTGAATAGAGACTAATGCTGACTAAATGTCAACATAAAGCTGGTCCAGTAAGGCCATCATAACTACTATAACTGACAAGCCAACAAAATATACGTACAGGGCCTACAAGCCCAACATACTGCACTAATTGACAGGATATGTCTACAAGCCTCTACTAATGGATGTACTATGATTGGAACAGGGCCCCGACCTACTCATAACCTATCTACATACATACACAAGATGTACAAAAAACTTCTAGACCCGACAACTCCGAAGGACGGGGAGCTTACCGATAAAGCTGAACTCGGGTAACACCTACTGAGGAGGTCTACCCATCCGTCTGTCTGAACATGCGCGCATGAAATACAGTTCCCTGGGAAGGGATTTCAGTACAAAATAATGTATCGAGTATGTAAAGAAATATACTGAAAACTAAAACAGAACTGATAATATAATAACTGAAAGCAACTAAGGGTCAAAGGTAATCCGAAGATATGCTCACCTACTGATATTGACTCTACTATAGTAAGTAAAATAGTTGCCCGGCCTGATAAGGCNTATATATATATATATATATATATATATATATATATATATATATATATATATATATATATATATATATAAAACTGCTCTGCCATAGTAGGCTCACTCATAGACGCTCGGCCATACTAGGATCTGTATCTCGGCCAACTGGGCTCGCTCATAGACACTCGGCCACAGTAGACTCGATATATGACTTACCATCTGATCAGAGGTTTCCCAATAGGGGTATGCCCATCGATTATAGCTCGATGGTAATGAAAATACTGTAATACTGTATATATAGATTCTCTGCTCTCATGACTGAAAAAAAAATACTCAATTGAATATGAAGTCCCGATAAGGAGAATATTGTAAAGACTAGGAAAATATACGTAACTTCCGGCATATGAATTTTTCTTTATGCCTCGTTATCAAACTCGTGTAATTACGAGATCATGCTAAAATGAAGAAAGGGCTTAGCCTTAACATACCTGGATTAGGGAAAAGTCTGTATGATGTTCTTGGAAAAGGTTGCACCGTACTCCTTTAGAACCACAAAATTTTACGTTGCTATGATTTCAATAATTCTCATTGAATTGTTATGTGGGAATTTTAAGAATCACGCTGCTAGTGTAAGGTTTAGAATCTGATTTGAAGTGTTTTTGAGAATGAAATTTGTTGAAAGGTTATAAGAATGGCTAACGTCCCCCTTTCTGATTGTAGTATTGCTTTGTATGAAAATTCTTAGAATTGAAATGTCTTGTACTTAGTAGATTAGGTTGCCACCTATTTAAAATTGATCAAGAGTCATTTGGTTAAAGAGTGGCTTGCTGCCACGTTAGTCTTTTCCATATTTATCCAAATAATTCTTTAATTAAGTGGGTAATATCCCATTACCCAATAATTAACCAATTACCCACATAATTAAGAATTATATCAAATTACTTAAAATACTACTCATTTTAACACACTCTATACATCACACCATCATGGTCATGTGGTACCTTGTATGACACTAGTCTAAAAATGCCGGGTATTATAGCTCAGACCGTATTTTATCCAAAATCGACAACCTTCAACGAAACTCATTTTCTTTAATATGTGTACTCTTGCATTCATGGAACTTAATTATTGCTTGTTTTAAATAGCATAATTGTGATAACCTCAAGATAGTCTCATCCCCGAGTTTATGTCAGTTAACTGAAGACGAAAATTTAACGTACGAAAAACGCGAGATGTAACATATACATTGATGATTTTGCCCACTGAGGCCGAGATGATATGATCGGATGCCCTCATAGGCTTGATGATATTATGTACGCATATACCTATGCATGATATGATATTTATACGCACATTCATGACATTATAAATATTTAAGAATTCACAAAGCTATTTCGACTTATAGGTGGAGTCCTTTACTCCATGTTTCTTTTATGCCTTTTATGTACTATTTTCATGTCTTACATATTCGATACATTATTATTACTGGCTCCCCTATTTCCTAGGGCTTGTGTTTCATGCCCGCAAGTGCAGGTAGATAGTTTAACGGTCCCCCTTCTTAGGATCCTTGCTCACCAAGAGTTGATGTGCTCCATTTGATCAGGCGCTGCTATTGGGTTTTTGTATGATACTTTTGTATACATATATAGGTAAGATGGGGTCCAGTCTCATTCTTTATAAAGTTGTACATTCTATTAGAGGCCTGTAGACAGTCTATTATGATATATAGTTATCCATAACAGCCTTGTCGGCTCGCCCTATCATGTTCTGTCTATATATATATATACATATATATATATATACATATATATATGTATATATATATATATATATGTAGTTTCACCATATTTCCTTACGTATGTTATTCACATGATTCAGTAGTTTATTGACAGATGTTATACATGACCTACCACTATTTCAAGCTTATATCTTAGACGTATGCTTAGGGGTGTTCGACATGTAGGACCCATGCACTCGTCATGGCCCATCGATTTGGGTCATGACAACTTTTGCATTCTTGTTAGTGCAACCATGTTTTACGACCGCACATTTAGTGTGTTATAATGACCCTCCTGGTCGTTTCGAGAGTTATAGCCCCGTTTCCCCTATTTTTTATTCTTTTTGTGTTATTCATATATGTTATGTTATGGAAAGTTAGTTGGTTTGGGTCAGGAGTGGTTTCGGAGTGAATTGAGACACTTAGTCTCTTATTTAGAAGCTTAAGTTGGAAAAGTCAATCGGATGTTACTTTATATATAAACGATCTCGGATTTGAATTTTCATGGTTCCATTAACACGATTAGGTGATTTTGGACTTAGGAGCGCGTCTAGAATGTGATTTGGAGGACCGTAGTGGAATTAGGCTTGAATTGGCAAAAGTTGGAAATTTGACAATTTTGGCCGGCAGTGGAAAATTTGATATCGGGGTTGGAATCGATTTTCGGAAGTTGGAGTAGGTTTGTGGTGCCATTTGTGACGTTTCTGAAAAATTTTAGGTCATTCAAACGTGGTTTGGTAGGTTTCGACGTCGTTAGCGAAATTTGGAAGTTTAGAAGTTCTTAGGCTTGAGTCCAAGGGTAATTTGGTGTTTTGAGGTTGTTTTGAGTTATTCGAAGGTTCAAATAAGTTCGTATGTTGATATATGACTTGTTGGTATGTTTGTTTGAGGTCCCGAGGGGCTTGGGGTGATTCCGGATGGCTAACGAGAAGTTTGGAACATGGAAATATAGCTGATCAGCTGCTGGTTCTGGTGTCTTCCGCACTTGCGGAGTGGGGGCCGCAGGTGCGAACCCGCAGGAGAGGCAAAGGAGCCGCAGATGCGTTCATAGGGGAATTGAGAAGGAGCCGAAAGTGCAAAGTTTTTCCCGCACCTGCGAGAGTCGCAGATGCGGGGAGGCAAGTGCAGGTGCGAGAGGGGATGCGTAGGTGCGAGGTCATTTCCGCACCTGCGATGATCACAGATGCGATCGTGAGGCGCATATGCGGTCCTAGGGACTTTAAGTGATTTTTGAAGAAGTGGAGCTTGGTCCGCGGACGGGTTTCTGCAGATGCGGAGAAGTGACCGCATGTGCGGTTTCACTGGGCAGAAGGTATAAAAAGGGGACTTCGTGATTTTTGCTCATTTCCACCATTTTCAAGTTGGACCTTGTGCTTTTGGGGTGATTTTTGAAGGGGATTCAAGGGTATTCACTGAGGTAAGTTACTTGAGATCTATTACCCCTAGCTATGGTGTTTTACTGTTGTTTCCTCATCTAATTAGTGGGATTTAGGAGTAAAAATAGGGGGTTAGGGCTTGGGATTTTGGAGAGTATAATTTGAGGATTTGAGGGAACAAATGATGTCGAATTTTGATAAATTTCATATGGTTAGACTCGTGAGTGAATGGGCTTTCAAGTTTTGTAAATTTTTTCGGATTTTGAGGCATGGGCCCGAGGGCCGGGTTTGAGCCAATTTCGGGTTTTGAATCTAATTTGGTAGTTTTTCTTGTGGAATTGATTCCTTTAGCATATATTAATGTATTGTACTGTTGTGAACAGATTCGGAGCATTTGGAGGCTGAATCGAGAGGCAAGAGCATCACAGAGTAGAGATTTACTCAGTTTGAGGTAAGTAACAATTGTAAATCTAGTCCTAAGGGTATGAAAAACCCCGGATTTTGTGTCATGTGACTATCTGAAGGTGACGCAAATGCTAGGTGACGGGCGTGTGGGCGTGCACCATTGGGGATTGTGACTTGGTCCGTCCCGTAGCAACTGTAAAGTTGAATATCCTGTTGTAGCTATATGCTCCTTATGTGTTTTAGAAAGATTTATTGTAAATCATGCTAGATGTCATGCCTAGGCCTTATGTCAGTATTGTTTGGACCCTTAGAGGTCTTTTCTATCTGTCCTCTCACTATTTTGGTTGATAATTTTTACTTAGTCATGTTCATGCATTTTTACATCATAGCTCAGTCTTTGTTACTCTATTTGATGCATCATATCAATGTTGTTTGGGCTGATTACCTTGATTTCTGAGAGCCCGAGAGACTGGAGAGATTTATGACTGAGTGAGGCAGAGGGCCTGATTTGTGAGGACATTTATGGGATCGGGCTACGTGCTGCATCATATTTCATTGATTCTACCATGATGGGCATTGAAATAGCACTTGGGCTGAAGGAGCCCATCCAGAGTCTATACACACCCTAGTGAGCGCACGTACCTACTGAGTGCTAGTGCCGAGTGCTGAGTGATTGGGAGGCATGAGTGATTATGAGGTTGGAGTGATTGGGAGGACTGAGTGATGTTTTGCCCGAGGGGCGGTATATGATTTCATCAGTTGTGCTCATAGCTGCTTTGAGTCCTTGTTTGAGAACTGTAGAAAGATATTTTTAATTGATTTTACTTGAACTTGATTATACAAGCTGATTTGAATTTAAACTATGGTTTTAAAGAATGCCGTACTTTACTGTATTTTGTGATATGAGCTATACTTGCATCTAGCTCGTCACTACTTCTCAGCCTTTATTTACTGTTGTTACTTACTGAGTTGGTGTACTCACATTACTCCCTGCATCTTGTGTGCATATCCAAGCATTTCTGGCAACGGTAGCGGGTGTTGATATATTCAATTGCGGATCATTAGAGAGGTAACTGTCTGGTGATCGCAGCCCTGCTTTTCTTCTTCCTTATCTCCCCCTTGGTTATATCTTGGGTTTTTCTCAGACTATGTCAGTTTTGTGGTTATCAGACAGTTTGTAGTTGTTGCTCATGACTTAGTGACACCCTGACATCGGGGTATCATTTTCGCATTTTATTTTAATTTGAACTCTTTTATGAAGATTCTGGTATGGAAAGCTTTGACTTATCTTTTAAATGAAATATCGAAGTCTTTTGGTAGTGTGTCGGCTTGCCTAGTACCATGATATGCACCATTACGACAAGATTAGTTTTGAGTCGTGATAAGTTGGTATCAAAGCCTAGGTTGCATAGGTCTCACGATTCATGAGCAGGTTTAGTAGAGTCTTGCGGATCAGTATGGAGACTTCCGTGCTTATCTTCGAGAGGCTGCAGAACCCTTAGGAAAATCTCATATTCTTGAATTCTTGTCGTGCGAATCTGTTGATTTTGGTAACTAATCTTTGGTTGTTTCATTCTCTCACAGATGGTGAGGACTCGCACTACCGTACAGGAGGACCAGCCACCAGTACCACCAGCCAGGGCCACGAGAGGCCGAGGCCGTGGTAGAGGTTGTGGTAGGGGTAGAGGTGCAGCCAGGGCAGTACCTACAGACCCTCCAGTTGCTCCATATCAGGACCAGGTCGCAGTCGGAGATATCCCGGCGGGCCTAGCTCATGCACCACCTATGCCTATTGTGATTCCTGGCCTTCAAGAGGCCTTGCTCAGATTCTGTAAGTGTGTACTGGCCTTGCTCAAGCGGTCTCTATTTTGACGGCCATGACCACTTCTTAGATCGGAGGAGGTACTCAGACTCTCACCGCTCGCACACCCGAGCAAGTTGTTCAGGGACTCTAGACACCAGGGCACCACCAGCCCAGCCGGTTGCAGCTGCTCAGGACTATGTGGTTCCTGTTATGCCTAAGGATGAGCAGCGTAAGATTGGAGAGGTTTGGGAGACTCCAGCCTCCATCTTTCAGTGGTGCATAGGGTGAGGATCCACAGGGTTTCTTGGATAAGTGTTAGAGGATGCTCCACACAGTAGGTGTCACACCTCCCTTTTCACTACCCCCCCCCCCGATTAATAAAGGGTAATAAAGGAGTTTTTCCAATTTAAGTGACATTATTCGAATTTGGGATTTATTTAGTTTTCAGAGTCACCACCCGGATTTTTGACGCTGTTCCGGGATACTGTTTTATTTTAAAAATCCCAAACCGAGGAAATTTTGACTCTGTTTTAAGTTGTCTGTGACCAGAAACCCGAGTAAGGAATTCTGTTAACCCGGGAGAAGGTGTTAGGAACTCCCGAATTCCGTGGTTCTAGCACGGTCGCTTAACTATTAATATTTGGCCTAATTATCTAATTATTCACGTATTTTAGCCTATTGTGCATATAGCCTTTTTAAATTTTAAGCCTCTTTTTAATATTTATGGATTTATTTTGAAACAAGTCACGATGGCGTGCACTTGTTTGTTTTTGGACATATTATATCTACGCCACATGAAATGCACCCGCAATTACAATATGTAATTTTTATTATAATTTGAAGTTGAAGATGGGGACATGAGTTGTCACACCCGAATGTAGATTACGTAGTCAAGACTATGGCCGTGACGATTTTATAGTGCCTATTTGAGGCGATGTTTGATTATTCTTTATGTTTTCTATTTGAAGGACAATTTTTGTTTTAAGATCAATTAGGATTTTTATGGATTTAATCTTAAACAAATCACGATGGCGTGCATTTGTTGTTTTTGAGCACACGGAAAACACGTCACATGAAATGCACCCGTGCTTGCTATGTGCGTTTTTATTAATTGTTTAGAGTTGAGGGTCGGGGGCATGAGTTGCCACCCCCGAGTGTAGGTTATGGTAATTCGAAATGATGCTTGATCTTTTACCAAATTTCAAGCTAAAGGTATGGTTCTACCTAAAGGATTTCCTAAAGGTGTAATTTATTAGTCTAAAGACAATATATTTTTGGGCTATGGCCATGTTTTAGCCCTGAATATTCACCTTTGGCCATCCTAGTTTGGCTATTTTGTAATAAGAAGTAAATCTAAGCACAATAATTTAAGGCATGCATTAATGAAAAGAGATCTAAAGTTCGCAAGTAGCATGTTCCCAAGAAGCCAAATTGACGTGTTTGATTGCAACAGAATATTTTTTGGCTGAATGTTTTTACCAATTTCAGAAAACAACCTAAATTCATGTTGTTCATTTCATAATTTATACACGCTGACTCCTATATTCTGTCATAATTCTGGAAATTTTTTGAGAGCATTTTTTGAACAGCAGGTTTGTATTTTTGTATAAATTTGCGAAATTCAGTCCGAGCTAAAACAATTGTTCTTACAAATTCAATAGGTAAGGAAAAACTGTAGAAAATAGATTTTTTTAATAACCTAAATCTTGCCAATCTGAATATCCCAACTTATAGCATCTCGTAATTACGTTTGCAAACAAAACATCATTTAATATAACTACATATTTGAACCTTTTCACGTTCACCCAGGGCATTTCCTACGGCTTTTGACTGTTCCCGTTCGAGTCCAGTGGACTTGGACGAATCTAGCATAGTTTGGCCCATTCCTTTAGACTTATATGAGTACATACATACTTCCAGAACAAAGGAGGAGACGATTAATTCAAAAACTTCATGGGAATGTCCCTTTTCTTTCTAAAATCAGAATGAACGAAACTGAAATTGAAATATATAATCCAGTTTAGATACAACTATGCTAAAAGATAACTATAGATGAATTACAATCTTTCAGATCTCTATGAGATTACATTTTTTCTACAAAAAAAAAGAATAAACTGGAGATGGTAGTCTTTAACTAGTTGCTTGTCTTGATTTCCTTATGGCTACGCATTTGAGCCCGTAGAACACCCCAACTCATTAGATATTATGCATTCATCAGAACCAAACTGACCATGAGAAGGTCAATTCCAATCTTGATGATGCCTATGTTTATTTGTTCCAAGGACAGAATCATTTATGCACTCGTTTGGCGTGAATATGGTCATGAAAGGATCAAATTCAACCCTAGAATGTCATTGTTATACCTTGGACCTTTAGTCCATTCTTATTCCTTGACATTGATTATTTAGGCGTGTTTTAGAGAATAAATATGATCATATTGAGGTTTCAGATTCTTTCCTCTAAGGAGCCTTTGATTATCCACCTTACCATAAAGGGTGATTTTCAGCACCCTAAGCTACTGTTTAGGCACTATCAAGGGGGTGAATTTGACTATTATGGAGTCAGATTCATCTATCCTAGTGCTACTACTAACATAATTCTAAACTATATAGAAACTTTGATTACTTAGGCATTTTAGAGGATGAACCTGACCATTCAAAGGTTCAGATTCCTCAACTCTAATGCCCTTTTAACTACATACTTTGTACCATTTTGAAGGGTAAACTTCAGCCAACCATGATAATGTTTGTACACTCATCATGGGGTGGGTTTGATTATTGAGGAATCAAACTCATCTACCCTAGTTCAATTTACCTTAATATGCTAAACATAAAATTAACATCTAACTACCAAATGCTAAATGTATTGACAGAAACTTAACAAATAATCAAACTAATTCCAGGAATTACATACATACATTCAAAAAATAGTAACCTTACTTCAGTTTTTATATCAAGAATGGAGGAGAAGAAGATTCAGATTCATGCAAGCTTAAAATAAACACAACACGAATCAACAATTTTAGCACAATTAATTTTATCCAAAGGGTCACTGTTACATACCTTTAAAGAGGGAAAAAACAGCAAAAAGACTTGACCAAATAAAGGTCAAGTATAAACAACAATCAACAAGAAGGAAGAGAATTCAGCAACAGCAAACAGAAAACCCAGGGACAAAACCAAACAGTCCAGAAAAATTAACCTAGAAATCTTTGAGTATGAATGTTTGAAGAAAACTTCCAGAAATCAGAAATCCAAAAAAAGAGAAGATAGCAGTTGAGCTAGGACATTTAGTTGTGGACTTGTTTTCAAAAAGGAAATCATATTTTTCTTTTCAAAATAATACTTTTCTTTTTGGGAACCTTTGTTTTCGAATGGAAAGTATTTCTGTCTTTTTCAGCAGCTAGAAGAGAGTCTTTTTCAGAGTGTCCACCCCCAAAAAATAATCCTCCTCTAGACTAAGGGGAGGGGTCTATTTATAAGATATTTGGGAATGGGATATGTCTTAGCATATTCCAAATTCAAGAGATGGAATAGTACATAGGGTGCATAGGGCAGCTGTCAACCTTATCTTTAGGACAACTGCCCCTCTTATAGAACCTTCCTCTTTAGAAAATACCCGTTTACCCTTAAAAAATCTGACTTCCTAATCTACATCACCTAATATACCCCTTGAAGTCCCTATATTTACCATTAGGTAACCAGGGTTAATCACTTGGGTTATTATTTAACTCTAGTTAACTAACACTAGTTAGGTTCACTAGTTAACTAGGCATTAACTTTGGTTAGTTAACCCTAGCTGTGTTCTTTAGTTAACTAGGACTAATAGGTATTATTAGCCTAAACTGACTTAATTGGAACTAATTAACTCGATTACTTAAACTTAGGTTAGTCAATTCAAATCCTTGAACTTAGGTTAATGATTTGTTTCAGTTAATTGTTTAAGACCTAGTTGACTACATACCTAAGCAGGGACAATTTAGGAAATCCCATCTCATTAACCTCAACTAATCACACAATTAGGCATATAGTTAATCAAATAACGAACCTTATTAGCAATTAACTAACGGCAATCAATAACAAGAAACTCAAGGCCAGGAACCTTTACTTTGACATTTCAAATTATGAACAGACATATGACTTAAGCAAATAAAACTCCTAACCATATGACTATCAGTATTCTGGACAACTATCAATGAACTAGGAAAACACATAGAGAGGAATCATGGACAGGATTACAAGGAATTCATATTACTAAGATTTTAGAATGACTAAGGTATGCTGTTAACTTGAGATTTAACAAAAACAAAAGTAAATCACACAAAACGAACTAGAACAGTAATCCTAAACAAACACACAGAATTCTGTCTCATGAGGAGAAAACTATGAGAATAGGAAAAGAGTAATAAATACAGGGATACATGAAATGTTTTTTGTTCAAACTTATTTAAGACCTAATTCTCATTATTCCAATCATCTAAGCGGGTTCGGCTAATCCAAACACATAACAACAGAAACAACTAATGACATGAACAAATGAAAGGCAAAGAATATAATCTTAAAAGTAGTAAACAGTTAGAGGCAGCAATAGAAGAAGAAATCAAAAAGAAAGAAAGAAGAAGAAAGAAAAGAAATTACTTAAACTGAAATAACCTAAAAGAAGTGATTAACATGCAATTTTGGTTTTAACAGCACGTAAAATAGTAAGGAAAGAGGAAGAATACTTGTTAGAGGGTTTGGCCGGAATATGGGAGGTCGCCGGATCTTGGTCGGACTCCGGCGGGGTTTGAAAATGACTCAAACCCACATAAATAAATAGCCCTCATTGAGAGCTATCGATCTGTGTAGGTTAGAGCCACTAAAAGTCTTCGAATCAACTCGTGTGAGAGAACTAGGGTTTGGTTTTTTTTTTTCAGATTTGAAATTGGAAGATTTTGGTTGGGTTTTTGGGGAAACTGATAGTGGGAGGGAGTTAAGGGTGAGGAGAGGGTTGTAGGGTGAAAGTTTTGGGCTATTTGGTAGAGGTCCGCCACCAGTAGACGATTTCCGGTGGCGGAAGGCGGCGGAACCTAGTGAGGGGAATTGAGGTGGCTAGGGTTTGTGAGGGGTTAGAGAGACAGATGAGAGAAATGGTATGTGTGGGTGTTAGACTTCTAAATTAATGGGTTGTGGGGTGAGCATTTGGACATTTAAATAGCTAGGCTTTTTGGGGGGGTTCCCAGTTGTTCGATTGATTTTGATTAACGGCTGGGATAGCTCTTGGGCAAAACGGGGTCATTTTGGTTACTGGGGGAGGGGGGAGGCAGGCCAGGTAAACCTTGGGCTGGGCAGATGGGGTGGTGTAGAGATCATGTTTGGGCTTGGGTTATTTTGGCCCAATCTGGTTTTTAAGTTTAAACTAATCCAATTAAAACCCAAATAATTAAACTCTAAATGTAACAATTAATTTTTGTCTTTATTTTGTCTAATTACAAAATAACTAGGAATAAAACAATTAGTTCCATACTCCTAATTAAGTCTATAGATTATTGGATAAAAATGATCAATTTTAATAGTTAGTTGCTAAAACTTNCTAAAATAGTAAATCAAAAGATTAAATAGACAACTAACTTAAAGATGAATTCAAGGTAAATTGATATTCTAGAGTTATGGGTTGTTAAACAATCACGTTGAGTTTTCGACCTAAATCTTCTAATCAGGTTTATTGATTGACGAGGTTAATATTGCTCGTAGCCTTCTCCCGAAGTACAACTCGCCTATTCAAGCTAACCTAACGCCTATATTCCTATGGAATCAGGATTAACAAGAACGCATTAATAATTCCCGTATAATAACCAAGCAAGGCGATTAGGTATATTCCTATCCTAACCGCAAATCCGCTCCCCTGAAGGGTTAAGATCTTGCTCTACCCAATCTTATATGCAATCTAGAATTCCCTCTCCCGAGTTCAACCCTAGATTCGTAGATAGTATTCAATTGGTGATCAAGCAATTAAATAATTAAGCGCAAGATTGAATAAACAAACCAATTAAGATAAAACAATAAGAATAATTCAAGCTTCAACTACAACGTTCATGTAGCACCCAAAACTCTAGAACTAATAAACTATGAAACTAAAAGAAGAGAAGAGAATAAAAACTAAGTAGAAGCCTTTTCCAAGTGTGGTGTGTGTGCCTCGCCTTCAATCTTTCAATCCCCTTCAATAATCAATAATCCTCCCCCGTAGTTGTGTTTTAGGAGTCTATTTATAGGTTTAGGGTGAACCCTAACAGTGTAGGAGACTTCTGTTTCAATTAGAAAACGCTTAAACACGTCAAAACTCGATTTCTGGCCGACTGGGGACCCTGGAGTTTGGACCCAAACGCCTGGCTAACGCCAGGCTAGGGCTGGTGTTTCAGCCCAAACGCCTGGCTAACGCCAGGGTGGGGTTCGCGTTTTAGCCCTAACGCCAGGGTGGGACTGGCGTTTCAGCCCTAACGCCTGGCTAACGCCAGGCAGGGTCAGGGTGTTTGGCTCTGTCGCCCGGCTATCGCCCGGGTGTCTCCTTTCGCGTATCTTTCGACGTATTTTCATCTTTTTAGCTCCGTTTCCATCTCCACTTAACCTACACATGAAATAAACTCCATTAAGCACATAACAAGTGTATTTTTATCATTAAAGCACATAAAATTCAAGGTATATAATGCTTAAAATCATGAATTCTAGCCACACATCACTTATATTACGTCAAATAACCATTATCCGTCTAAAATTAAAATTAATCACAAATTATAAGTTCATAATTCTTCGATAATAGTGATGCGATTTGAATAAGTTTAAAAGATGAATTATGAATATGCAAATGCAAACAATTCACGATTAATCCTAAAATCAACCAAAATTCATAAAAATCAATTAATTTGTTGAGATTTTTATAGGATGATATGGTGAGTAAAAACCACATGCTCACAGTAGGCATTCTGGATACTAGTGGGGTCTTATTCACAACCTTCCAGTTCTCTGGGGCTGCATTCAGTTGGTGGGAGGCTTACGAGAGGTGTAGGCCGGTCGACGCAACACCCCTTACTTGGCAGCAGTTCTCTGTTGTCTTTTTGGAGAAGTTTGTGCCTCAAGCTCACCGAGAGGAGCTGCACAGGCAGTTTGAGCAGCTTCGTCAGGGTGATATGTCTATGACACTATATGAGATGTGATTCTCAGATTTGGCCTATCATGCTATCTGGTTGGTTCCCATAGACAGAGAGAGGATCAGGAGGTTTATAGATGGCCTCACTTTTCAGCTTTGATTGCTTATGACAAGAGAGAGAGTGTTTGGTGCTACTTTTTATGAGGTTATCAACATTGCTCGACAAATTGAGATGGTTCGCGCTTAGAAGAGGGTTGAGAGGGAGGCCAAGAAGCCTCGTGGACAGGGTGGATTCAGTGGTGCTCCTCATGGGGGTTAGTTCCAACACGACAGAGGCAGTCCATTCAGGCATGCTCAGTCAGCCCGACCAGTTCACTATGGTGCATCATCGGGCTATAGTTCTCACAGTTCTCATCAGGGCCACTCATCACTCAATGCCCTCTCAGCCCAGAGTTCATCTCGTGCTCCATTAGTTCAGGGCTCCTCCATGCCAGGTTCTTCTACCACTTATCCCGGTGCTAGGGGTTCCCTTCAGCCCCCGTCACTAACACCAAGGAGTTGATTTGAGTGTGAGGAGTTTGGGCACATGTGAAGGAAGTGTCCTCGTCGTAATGGGTGTCCATCTTAGCAGAGGATTCACCCTTCGACTTCGACACCAGCTACTTCATCACCCGCCCATTCAGCTAGGGGTAGAGGTCAGTCAGCTAGAGGTCGCCCTAGAATGGGAGGCCAATCAGGTGGTGGTCAGGCTCGTTTCTACTCCCTACCAGAGCATATGTCATTGCTTCAAATGTTGTAATTACAGGTATTGTTTCAGTTTGCCACCGAGATATCTCGGTATTATTTGACCCTGGTTCCATGTATTTATATGTTTCCTCGTATTTTGCTCATTTTCTGGATATGCCCCGTGAGTGTTTAGTTTCATCTGCTCATATATCTACTCTTGTAGGTGATACTATTGTTGTGGACCGTGTATATCGATCATGTGTAGTGATTATTGGGGGTCTGGAGACCCGAGTAGACCTTTTGCTGCTCAGTATGGTCGACTTGTATGTGATATTTGGTATGGATTGGTTATCTCCATGTCATGTTGTTCTAGATTTTCATGCTAAGACCGTGATGTTGGCGATTCCAGTATTTCTGATGGTTGAGTGGAGAGGTTCTGTAGATTATGTACCTAGTAGGGTGATTTCATATTTGAAGCCTCAGTGTATGGTTGAGAAGGGTTGTCTATCCTATCTGGATTTTGTGAGGGATGTTAGTGCAGAGACTCCTACCAATGATTCTGTTCCGATGGTACGTGATTTTCCGGATGTGTTTCCTGCAGACCTGTCGGGCATGCCGCCCGACAGGGATATTGACTTTGGTATTGATTTGATGCTGGGCACTCAGCCCATTTCTATTCCACCGTATCGTATGGCACCGGCGGAGTTGAAAGACTTGAAAGAAAAGCTTTAGGAACTCCTTGATAAGGGGTTTGTTCGTCCTAGTGTGTCACCTTGGGGTGCACCGGTTCTATTTGTGAAGAAGAAGAATGGTTCCATGAGGATGCACATTGATTACAGGCAGTTGAACAAGGTCATAGTCAAGAACAAGTACCCTTTGCCTCATATTGATGATCTATTTGACCAGCTTCAGGGAGAGAGGGTGTTCTCCAAGATTGATTTGAGGTCTGGGTATCACCAACTGAAGATTCAAGATTCAGATATTCTTAAGACGACTTTCAGGACCCGTTATGGCCATTATGAGTTCTTGGTGATGTCTTTTGGGCTGACCAATGCCCTATCAACGTTCATGCATTTGATGAACAGTGTATTACATCCCTATTTGGACTCATTTGTTATTGTATTCATTGATGACATTTTGGTATACTCTCGTAGCCAGGAGGAGCATGCTCAGCATTTGAGGGTTTTATTATTGAGATTGAGGGAGGAGAAGCTTTATGCAAAGTTCTCCAAGTGTGAGTTTTAGCTCGGTTCAATAGCATTCTTGGGGAACGTGGTGTCCAGTAAGGGTATTCAGGTGGATCCGAAGAATATAGAGGCGGTGCAGAGTTGGCCTAGGCCGTCCTCAGCCATAGAGATTAAGAGCTTTCTTGGTTTGGCGAGTTATTACTGTCACTTTGTGGAGGGATTTTCTTCTATTGCATCGTCCTTGACCAAATTGACCCAAAAGGGTGCTCCATTCAGGTGGTCGGATGAGTGTGAGGAGAGCTTTCAGAAGCTCAAGACTGCCTTGACCACAGCTCCAGTGTTAGTTCTGCCATCAGCTTTAGGTTCTTACATAGTGTATTGTGATGCCTCGAGGATAGGTATTGGATGTGTTCTGATGCAGGAGGGTAGGGTGATTTCCTATGACTCGTGCCAGTTGAAGACCCATGAGAAGAACTATTATGTCCATAATCTTGAGTTAGCAGCCATTGTTCACTACTTGAAGATTTGGTGTCATTATCTGTATGGGGTTCATTGTGAGATCTATATTGATTGCCGGAGTTTGTAGCATTTGTTTAAGCAGAAGGATCTTAATTTGCGTCAGCGGAGATGGTTAGAGATTCTTAAGGACTATGATATCACTATTTTGTACCATCCGGGGAAGGCCAATGTGGTGGCCGATGCTTTGAGTCATCGGGCAGAGAGTCTGGTGAGTATAGAATATCTTCCGGAAGTAGAGAGACATGTTGGGGATGCTATCTGAAGGTGAAAAACATGCTAGGTGACGGGCGTGCACCGTTGGGGATTGTGACTTGGTCCGTTTCGTAGAAACTGTAAAGTTGAATATCCTGTTGCTGTTATATGCTCCTTATGTTTTTTAGAAAGATTTATTGTAACCATGCTAGATGCCATGCCTAGGCCTTATGTCAGTATTGTTTGGACCGTTAGAGGTCTTTTCTTGCTATCTTCTCACTGTTTTGGTTGATAATATGTACTTAATCATGTTCATGCATTTTTACATCATAGCTCAGTCTTTGTTACTCTATTTGATGCATCATATCAATGTTGTTTTAAGCTGATTACCTTGATTTCTGAGAGCCCGAGAGACTGGAGAGATTTATGACTGAGTGAGGCCAAGGGCCTGATTTGTGAGGACATTTATGGGATCGGGCTACATGCCGCAACATGTTTCATTGATTCTACCATGATGGGAATTGATATAGCGCTTGGACTGAAGGAGCCCATCCGAAGTATGTACACACCCCCAGTGAGCACATGTACCTACTGAGTGTGAGTGCTGAGTGCTGAATGATTGGGAGGTATGAGTGATTGTGAGGCATGAGTGATTGTGTGGTTGGAGTGATTGGGAGGACTGAGTGATGTTTTTCCCAAGGGGCAGTATATGATTTTATCAGTGGTTCTCATAGATGCTTTGAGTCCTTTTTTGAGAAATGTGGAAAGATATTTTTAATTTATTTTACTTGAACTTGATTTACACAAGCTGATTTGACTTAAACTCAGGTTTTAAAGCATGTCGTACTTTACTGAATTTTGTGATATGAACTATACTTGCATCTAGCTCGTCACTATTTCTCAGCCTTTTTTTTACTGTTGTGACTTATTGAGTTAGTGTACTCACGTTACTCCCTGCACCTTGTGTGCAGATCCAGGCATTCCAGGCCACAGTAGCGGGTGTTGATATATTTAGTCGTGAATCATCGAAGATAGCAAGGTAGCTGCCTGACAATCACAACCCTGATTTTCTTCTTCCTTATCTTCCCCTTGGTTGTATCTTGGGTTTTACTCAAAACTATGTCAGTCTTGTGGTTATCAAACAGTTTGTAGTAGTTGCTCATAACTTAGTGACACCACGATATCGGGCTATCATTTCTGCATTTTATTTTGATTTGAACTCTTTTATAAAGATTCTAGTATGGAAAGCTTTGACTTATCTTTTAAATGAAATATCGAAGTGCTTTGACAGTGTGTCGGCTTTCCTAGTACCAAGATAGGCTCCATTACGACAAGATTAGTTTTGGGTCGTGACATATGTGGACCTCACTTCTCTAAAAATCCTCTGAGCTTCAGGTGCTAGTTCTGCGGCCGCAGATGTATTTCTACGGACCGCACTTTGGCCTACTGCACTCCTTCTTGCTTTTTTGAGCTGGAACACTCCTTTTTGAGTTAGAATTATTCGTTAAGGTCCAATTCTCCAACATTCCTGTAATTTTCACAATCTTATTTGTTTTGGGAACAAGAATCAACACTATCGGGATAAAGCCAAAGCAAGAAGGTACTAAAAAGTGGTTAAAATCCACACATATCAGCGAAGTCCTCGGCGCCTTACTTGCAAGATAATCATAGATCAGGATATTGTATGCTTTGATGTTTGTTCCACTCTCCTAAGTATTCTCCTCTGATACCAACTCTTACCCGGCGCCTTCGGGAGATTCCTTGAAAGGACGACGTAAGGCTAAGCAACCGATGTCCGAGATTGTCAGTGCCGTACAAAAAAAAAACCAATGTCAATAGCAATTGAGTGAGCAGAAAAGAGAATGAGAATGAAATAAATCTTGATTGCATTAATGAAAGTTATTACAGAAAGCAACACGGTGTCGAGGGGGAGAGACACCAGTACAGAGAATTGTTTGCTCGTGAAAATTTGATTGCTTGATTCCCCCTAATAATACTTCAAAAAAAATAAACCAAAATTACAAGACTTGACATAACTAATAGCGAGACATAATGGAAATGCGGGAATTACAACTACTCTATATTTACAATAAAAAAAGACTTAGATTTCTACAAGGTTGAAGCAGGTCCGTTGGTGACAACCTTGTTTTTAGCATTAGAGTCTGAGCACGCGGCGCTGTTAGCATATGCCTGTGGCTGGACGCTGGCGAGGGTTATCGGTGGGGAAACATAGGCACATACGCATTTTTCACTTGTCGCGGCCAAGATTACGGGACCGTCAATAGAACTAGGTGTTGGGAGGCTTGCTAGGACGCCATAGAGCACGTCCAAGGGGTCATGAGGCATGGCTGGAAAGCCGCCCATGACATATTGGACCATTTAGTTATAAATCAGTTTTTATCCCATACAATTTCTATGACGGGGAAGAAGATAGATAATGGGGAGAAGGAAGTTTTTTGAAGAATAAAAAGTAAAAGAGAAAGACAATAAATTGTATTTTGTTATGAAATATAATATTGTATAGTAGATGTCTATAACTCCTAAAGAAGTTACTCCCACTACTCTTCTCCATTATCCCCACTACTTCTTACTATTATGGTTGTAACTCCCACACCTCCATAACCTCCTCCATGATCTTCCCCCATGATCTCAATAGTTAATACCATGTTCATGGCATCCCTTTGTATTACCTGTATCATCCTATAAATAGAGGGTGTGGGAATCACATTGTACACACTTGAATACATAGAAAAACTAATAATCTCTCTTCTCTTGCTCTCTACATCTTTTGTCTATTTTCTTGTTTTATGTTATTACTTTGAGCTTAGTTTCTTAACACGTTATCAGCACGAATTGCTATATTCTTCTTATATTTTCTATAAGAGATGAAAGCCTTCCATGAAAGCAACAGCCTTGAATCAATTTGGTTGAGCCTATGAAAATCTAGGCATCTCGTATGTTATATCAATGTTTTTGCTTCTACTATACAGGGAGTATCATTTTTTAATTTTCATGAATTTTACGATTAACTTACTTTAGTATTTAAGACTTGGTCTAATTTGTGTTACTTGGCAATTTAGTTTTATTTGTGCAGATGTATATATATGGAGTACCTATGCTTTCGAGTTGCAAACAAGAGCATATTCCGATGCTTTGACATCATCTCCCATATGTACTTCTCTGACAGCTTGCAACCCAAGATTATGGAACTATTAACTATTGAGAAGGTTTCTAATCTTATAAAAATAATAAGACATTAAATTTATGTTGTGGTCATTTATGTTTTGGTCAAAATAAATTTTGTATTGCTAAGATAGTTTTATTCCCTTTATATTTGATCATGTGGTTGTTCGTGAAAAATATCAATGTGAACTTTCATTAAAGTTCAGGAAAAAAAATAACTGATTATAGAAAGTAGTATATCATGATAGGCTCAACGGAGAGTCCACTTGGCTTATTATGCCATTGTATGATAATAAGGCATTTGGTTTGATTTGTGGTGCACAATGATGAGAAGAGTTGGTTCAAGTCCCAACTCATTATGACATAACATGCCTTTATATGGGTAAGTCATTGGGTTTGAGTCCCAATGCACCATATTGATTATATAATGATGACTAATGAAAATAATGTATTTTTCATGAAAATAGCATGAAGCTTGTCCCACTTGATTTGCTCCATTCTTAAAGTGAATGTTATAGCGGTGCATAATAAGTCTAAATGAAGACAAGTGGTTGACCAATGAATGTGGGTGTACCAAAGAATAAAATAATATAGTCATCATTATGGTAAATGTAAAAAGGAGAATAGTAAGGGTTCTCAAAATAATCCTTCAAAGGTGAAGGAATTGTGTATCAATATGGTCTGGAAATATGAGGCACACTCAGACGATTTTAGTCCATTTTTTGAAAGAATGCGACTTGTGGTAAGCATTGTAAATGCATGCTCATTCCTGAATATGTTCATGCTTATATATCTTCATGCTTATAATTTACTATGGCATGTGATTCCATCATCATGCTTATACATATGTAGTACAAATGGAAGAAAAGCCGGGTAACCTTTAATTTTTACCCGATATGACTATTGTAATATGAAGATGTATAAGAATGATGATGGAATCACATGCCATAGTAAATTAAATGTTTACTGAAACAAATATTGGTTGGCATGACCGGTTGGCCATTCCGGTTCAATTATGATGCAAAAATTAATTGAGAATTCACATTGGCATATATTGAAGAAATAGAAGGTTCTTCAAGAATTCTCTTGTGCTGCTTATTCTCATGATATACCAGTTAAGGTTGGGATTGAATCCCTTGATTTCTGGAACGAATAGAAGTTGATATATATATATGGGCCCAGTCACCTGCCATGTGGACTGTTTACTATTATATAATTTTAATAGATGCATTTATTGTATGGTCACATGTGCGTTTGTTATCAACTTGCAATTTGGATTTTGCAAGGTTGATTGCTCAAATTATTAGAGCACAGTTCCAGAATATAAATATGATAATTATCTTGGTAATGCTGGTTTAAATACAAGTTGGTTTAGCAGAAATTGTATGTCTCCAATTAAGCTAAACCATTGCTTATGAGAAAAAAGATTCCAAATAGAAATTTGGTATGATGTGTATTATTTAATATACAAGAGAACTTGTATGCATCTAGCCAACAAGTTATGATAACTTCTCCCTATCATAATTGGTTCAGGGTCAGGAACCAAATAAATTTCATCCAGAAATATAGATGTTCTATATGATTAATTGTGCCATCACAATGCAAAAATATGTGTTTCCAAAGAATGTTAGGAAATGTGTTGGTGATCCCAACATTAGGGGGAGAAAATGGGTAGCTGAAAAAGTAATCATGGAATGAACTATTATGAGTGTACTTAGATCCTCGTACAAGAAAATGTGAACTTGAAGTTCAAGTGATAATTCATTTGCAAAATATTGTCAGGCGTATTTGCTGACCCAAAGCGAAATGTTATATTTCAGCTGCTAATGCTCCAAATAGAATAAAGTCCATGATGGACATAGTATATGGAACGCATGAAGCGTAATAGATTAATCGGTTCCAAAGATAAAACTCCTTGAAGAAAGAGTGGAGCAAATGATAAAGATGGTAGGAGGCAAGTGCTATGTAAGAGCACCATGACATAAAACTGTATAAGACCTCATGGAAGAGGCTCAGGTACCTGAAAATAATGAGATCTCGATAAGTTATGTCTTTATTGTGTGATGATGGAACCGATGTAAAATGATCATCGATGATATTGTTGATATAATATACCGCTCAATATTATTAATATTGACGAGGATCTTGAGCTCAAATCTGTCATGGAATTTGGACAGATAAATGATTGGTAAATCAAATCAAATCAAAAATACATAATCAAAATTAACTTCACTTGGAAAACGTGAAGTTTTGGACTGATAGTCCCAACACTTGAAAGTATAAAGCCAGTGGGGTTACACAAGATTTTATATAAATGTCCTGGCATTGATTATATGGAAACATGTTCCCTTGTGGTGGATACAATTGCTTTCAGATTATAGTCTGGCAATACTCGATAAATTTGATATGCTTATATAAAAATCATTGAAGGATTTAAACTGTTCTGAAGCATATTAAGGTTCCCGAGAAATTCATTTATAAAGCTTCAGCTAATTCTTATGTGGATTAGAGCAACCATGGCGTATATGATTTATTTTTGTGTCTATTGCAATTGGTGCACTGTGTATCTTGCTAGAACCTTGAGCATAAAAATATGCTAGCGAGATATAGTTTAAGATACTGGAATACTATTAGTACTATATGGTAAAAGGAATTCTTGATATAGATTTGTTTATTCTAACAAATGTCAAGGTTTGTTGTTTATGAAAATTCAAGCATTTTCTGAAGTCCATTCTTCAAACAATCTATTTGTATGTGAGAGTACTGCCATATTATTATTTCACAAGGCAGTCAATTATTGATACTTATTCAAGTCATGTCAATATACTATCAACTGAAAATGCAAGTGACTCAACACACAACAAATATGTGACTTTTTCTTGAAGAGAAGATTCCAATAATAGTGAAGGCGATGATATTTGTTTATCTAAATTGGAAGAAGGATATATTAAAGGAGACAGAATAAAGCATATGTTTCGCAAAGTTCTTTATCAGACACAATTTTCAACGAGCGGTTAAATAGATGCTCGACAAATTTGTTCGCTTGATAATTTGGTGTTTTGTTCCGTGAAGCATGAGCAACCTCAACATTTGAGAAGTTGGTATACAAGATCGGAACACGTCATTTCGGAGAAACAAATTGATGTTTTCATCAGGGGAGACAAATACGCGTTGTACTCTTTTTCCCTTTGCTAAGATTTTATCCCACTGGATTTTTCTTGCAAGGTTTTTAATGGGGCAGCAAATAATGCGTATTACAAGATATGTGCTCTCTTTTTCCTTCACTCAGATTTTTTCCCATAGGTTTTTTCTTAGTAAGGTTTTAACGAGGCACATTATCTATAGATGTGAGCATGTAATTTTCCCCTATTAGATACTCCTACAAATTTGATAAATAATTCAATTTTATGGAATTTTATTAAACTTAATTATTTTTCGTGAATTATTTGCACTGTATGGTCATAAGTCATATTTTAAAATTTATGATAATAACAAAACGTTTTAAAAATTTTATAATTAAGTTTTTAGTTTAAATTGCCTAATTAAATCATTTTATTAGGAAAATTACAAAATTCGTTCTTTAAATAATTATGAGTATTAAAACTAATAGTCTCACGTTAATTTACTCATTAATTAAGCTATTTATAATTAGATGAAAATAGGTCAAAATTAATTTTTATTAATTAGAATGATTTAATTAGTTTGATTACTTAACCTAAGTGTTCCAAAGAAAAAAAATTGGGCCTGGGTGCATGTCCAATGCACCCAGGCCCAAACCCCATTTTCTCACTACCCAATACACTCCAGCCCAAACCCCATTACCCGGTCAGCCCTATATATTACCCAAACGACCCCGTTTTGTCCCCTCCAATCCCAGTCATTGGATTAATTTGATCCAACGGCTCCCAAACTCCCCTTCTAAACTATATAAGTGTCCGAA